>JAQLOM010161299.1:0-12272 GCA_030068315.1 Chrysichthys thysi
ACTTCCACATCATTGCATTCCGTTTTTATTTACAATTTGTACTTTGTCCCAACTTTTTTGGAATCAGGGTTGTACATACTCTTTCTGTGTATTCGTGTCTTTGAGTGAGCGGTTATTAAATCCCGAGTTATAGAAAGTGCATAGTTTATCTTGCTTTTCCTCAAAAGAAATGCAATAAAGAATATATGCATTTAGCACGCAGTTAACAAAAACACTGTAGCATTCATCAAAGAAATCTTTAGTAATCAAAATGAGTCTGACCATGTTGGGAACACTGCACAGTTGAAGGTTAATGCACTTACCGGTGTGCCAAGCAGCAAACACATTTGCTCAGAAATTAAAGGTTGAACTACGTATGATTACGTACTTGACCCAGATGCAGTCTGTGAGTGTTCCACCATGCCCCTCAGCCCACATCGATAGGGAGGAGTGGAGCTGCTCCTATGACGCAGGTCTGACTATTTCAGCTAGTCGGGTCATGTTGGTATGTGCTGTTTGTCTTTCTCCATGATGGCCACTGATGTCCCTTGCATTCATCAAACACGTGCCAGGAAGACAGTACATAATAGAATTATTGGCACCCTTCATTTAAACAAAAAAAAGCCATTAACATTGTGCATCTTTTATTCACACTTGGTTTGAGAAACTGATTATCTTTGTCCTGACAAAAATGTTGTTGAGAGAAGGACTTTTACAAATCGTTACTCTCTAACATGTACATGCTGTAATGCATAGGGGTATTGTCATACTGGAACGGGTTTGGGCCTCTCGTTTCCTGTGAAGGAAGCTCACAATGCTACAGCACAAAGACATTTGAAGCAAATCGTGTACTTCAAGCAGTTTAGAGAAGGCGTGTGGGTGTGATGGTCAGGTGTTCACATACTTTTGGTTGTGTTGTGTGTGTGTGTGTGTACTCTCACCAGAGGCATCAGCAACCACTGCTACTTCCTTCCAAGCTTTCATTTTCTTCATAAAGTCTCTGTAAACATTTAATAAAAGTTTGTATATTTCAATAAGGTGAAACCACAATTCAGTTCAATAAAAGTTTTCACAGGCACCATGGGATTGGGCCATGGGATAATTCAAGTGGATCTGTTGCTATACCATGTTCTACCTTATTTGCATAGAACAAAGAAAATCTTGCAATGTTGCTCGTCACACCGTTGCTTTGTTGCTTGCTGCTGTCTGTGTGTCATGAATGTTCATCGAAAATGAAAGCGATGAAAGTCTGTCACTGCTGCTTTCTAGTGTGAACCTAAAAGCAATAGTCATTCTCTATGCTCTTTGTACCATTGCATAGCTTTTATATAATCCTATTTTCTATTTTGTACCACTGTTTGATTCATTACACCCAGATAAATTCCTTGTTTGCCAAAAAACTGGGCAATAAACGTGATTCTGATTCGGTTCTACATCACGTCACTTTACATGTGGTACTTGAGTCATTCAGGAGAGATCATAATTCACTTTTTTCACATAATTACTTTCCCATATCTAGTGTCCGACACATTTACACAACTAAACCACTAGACATGGGCGGCACTGTGGCTGAGTGGTTAGCACTGTCGCCTCACAGTACAAAGGTCCTGAGTTTGAGCTCCTTTCTGTGCGGAGTTTGCATGTTCTCCCCTTGTCCGCGTGGGTTTCCTCCCACAGTCCAAAGACATGCACATTGGGGATTAGGCTAATTGGCTGCTCTAAATTGCCTGTAGGTGTGAATGTGAGTGTGAATGGTTGTCTGTCTCTGTGTGTCGCCCTGCGGTGGATTGGCCCAGGGTGTGTCTCTCGCCGCTCACCCGATGTCAGCTGGGATTGGCGCCAGCTTCCCCCCACGACCCTGTACAGGATTAAACGGCAGAAGACGGACGAACAAAAAAACCACTAGACATAAGAAATCATGACCTGCCTCTTCATGTGCAAACGCTGCTGTCGTTCATTCAGGGAAAAAGTGAGCCACTAACATCTACTCGAGTGAATTATATTGTAATACAGTAACTGTAAGACTGCAATCTGTACCCTGGAAATAATTCAGAAATAGTTAAGAGACAAATGCACACACAGTATTGGCACTTGGCATTGGACTAGAGAATCAAGTGTTAATTGTGGTAAACCATAGATTACATATTAAGAATTCTGCCGCTTAATCCTGTTTAGGGTCGCGGGGGGTAAACTGGAGCCAATCCCAGCTGACTTTGGGCGAGAGGCATGGTACACCCTGGGCAGGTCACCAATCCACTGCAGTAATTTCTAACTCAGTTAATTAATTTGAAAATTTATTTAATTTGTCGCTAGCCTATTTGACTGGCCACATGAATTAAACAGGTTAAATACAATTTGCAGTAACTCAAAACATAAAAGAAATAAAATAAGGTTCATAAAATAAATTGCTTCTGAGGGGTTTTAGAAAATTTTATTTACACGTAATAGGATCACTGGCTTCAAAAATTTTAAGTACCCTTGGTCAGGCCTCTGTGGCCTGGCTCTGAGTGCATGAGAGGGAAAAAGGAGGACAAGAGCACATTACAAAATGAGAAAATCTGATGGCGTTTTAGCTTAATCCCTATACTACTGCGTCAGTATTTCTGGGCCTTGCAAGTTGTCTTCTCGTGCTTAGGATATTCTCTCTCCCTCTCTCTCTCTCTCGCTGCTCTATACCCCTTCCTCTACTGTTTTGCTCGCTCTGGTGCCTTATCAAAGCCTACCATGCTAGCTGGCGAAAATATTTCGCCTGTGTTTCCCTAGCAACTAGACATGCAGAAGGTGAGGTTGAGATGAGGGTAGCCGTACCCTGAATAATGCCCAAGCCACGTCCCACCTTCTGTCTGCACAAAATCACTATTGAATGAACCCCAGCCACCCACCCCGCTTGCCTGAGCAACTGTAAAACATGGCGGAGCAGTGGACGGATGGATGCTGGGGACAGGAAGAGGGAAGGAGACAGAGGGAGTTTGTGTTTAAGGAACACTGCCTGAATAGTTTTCTCATCCTCTTCTCGCTGAGTGCTGGCAATTACATCACATATCATGCTGCCAGCTACACACAAACCAATGCACACACACACATATGTGTTTACACACCCCTGTGATACAATAAGACCAGAAATAACATCGTTAGACTCCATTAACACCAGAACAGTAGTGTCCAGTTAAAAGACATTAGAACATCAGTTTTGTATTTGTCAAAGTGTTGAGCTTGCAGTGAGATTCAGTGCCAAACTCAGGTTTCAGAATTAAGTAGTAGGCAATAACTAAAGTACTCTGAAATGAGAGTGAGTCAGTCCTGTGAAGTTTGGATAGAAAAAGCAGGGCGGCTGAGTGAGTTGGACAGTTTGGGCACACTGAGTCACTGGGATTCCTCTTCTGACAGCCACACCAAGGTCTCATTTGTGAGCTCATAAACAACTGACTAAGATGCATTGTTATGTAAAAAAATTGAAGGGAGTGGTGAAATTGCCTTTGAGGTTCTAGGGCATGTAGGGTTGGGAGATTATTTGTTTGAGAGCAGTGTGTGATATTGAGGCCATTTATGGTACACCCTGTTCCGAATTTCAGCAAGACTCCCAGTCACAGACATGTTGCACACTGTGCCGCGTATTACGATTTAATATAAAATGAGAAAATCCATCCATGATCTATACTGCATATCTGTCAGGGTCATGTGGAAGCTGGAGCCAATCCCAGCTAACTTTGGGTAAGAGGCAGGGTACACCCTGGGCAGGTCACTAATCTGTCGCAGGGCTAGCACAGAGATTCACACCTGTGGGCAGATCAGAGTAGCCAGTTGACCTAATCTGCATGTCTTTGGATTGTGGGAGGAAACCGGAGCATCCGGAGGAAATCACTGCACCATCATGCCACCCATGATAAAAAATCCACTGCTCAATACATAATTACATTTAATATTAATAATATTCACTATAAACTGTGTTTCATTTATTTATTTTTGCCAGGCAGTGTAGTCTGTTAACAGTAAGCTTTGGCAACGGACAATGATAAGGCTATTCTCTTGACAAAATGGTCGCTTAAGTGCAACAGATTTATTGGTGCTTTAATACTGAATTCAGTTATCATCATGCGGTCAAAGATGCGCATATATACGGCTTGGATCGCGGCTCAGCCAATCAGATTTTAGAACCGATGCTATCTGTTCTGTAGTCATGAAAATGAAGGATTGTATTACATACTGATTAAATGCTAGTCTTTCATTTAACTGTCTTGCTAATGCTTTATGGAATACATTACATTAAGGTTCCTTAATTAACATTATTTACTGAGTCAATTAACATCAACGCCATAAATAATATTAACGCAGCAAGTTAACATTTGTGTTAGTTTAATTGACATTTGTTTAAACATTAATGAAATATGCCTGCACAGACTAATAATTGTTCAATGTGTGACAAAATTTCACAAAAAGTTCACATAAATGAGCAAAAATGACATTTCAGCATGTTTCTCAATGTTGATGGCTTACTGAGTGCTGGTCTCCAAGCTCATTAACATTGTTCACGTTGCTCGCTATGCTTTATTTATTTTATTTTTATCAGCGATATCAACATGTAGGTGTTTATTATTGAACAAACCAAATAATTAATTCAACTAATGCAAGTGTTGATGTTCTTTACAGTGTATTAATGCTTAAAGGTATGGTTTGTTTATGTATGCCTCAGATAAAGTCGGTTAAGGAAATTAACATAAAGCACTATCTTGATGATTGAATACTTATGACACATTTGACACCTGAACTATCTTCGCGCGCTTGAATGATCTTGGCTCATTTCATTTGTTAAAAAAACTAATCAGAGAGGAATCGTACAACAAAAATGTACCGTAGTCACAACAAATGGGCCCAAAACATGAATCTTGACCTTTTTAAAAAGTATTTAATCTAAAATGTACAGTATGTATAAAAAATGAAAAGATAAAAAAAGGGATTTCTCTATTATTTGTTTTCAAGATGAAACGAATTCAGATATGACTCATATGTCAAACATGTCGCAAGTATTAAATTAAAACCGGTAGAAACACAAGGACCCAAAAGGTGAATCATGACATTTTAGTAGATAATAAAAATGGTGCTCCGAGTGAGTCACCAATCATATGAGATGAAGAGTAGCCTTTAACCAGCCCTGTGACTCGTGATTAATTCACGCTTTACTGTTTTACCGTTGACTCTTCTCATTGTTCGGAGAGTGCAGAGCCGTTAGAGCCGCCCTGAGCTGTGCTCCCAGTGTCCCTGTATTTGCGCAGTCTTATCTTATTCCTGCGTCCTTCTTACTTGCTGTTCAGTTCTTATCATGGGACAAAATGGGTGCACTCAGGGTCATTTTACAAGATCATCCTGTCCTAAATGTGATGAAAGGGTTTTTTTTTTTTATTCGGATTATTCTGTATTCAGTTACACGTCTGTACTGACTGTCTGTGTAAAAAAAAAAAAAAAAAAAAAAAAAAAAACCAACCAACCCAGAAACCCCTTGAATATCTGCAAGTTTAATCTTTATTTATATATTCTAGTTATTTTATGCCTACACATACCATATGCACACCTACAGAATGTACTTCCCAAATTCCTACAGGCTTATATAACTAGCATGACTTGGTATAGAAATCTCTAGGCAACTCACAGTTCACTTAAACTTACAGCCCTATGATTTTTACAGTCCATATCATTTAGTGCAGTGTGACTACATGCTGGTTTTAAAGTACAATTTTAGCTGTCTAACTGTGTGAATACTATTTGAATCATAATGTTTTTGCATATTAAAACATATCCAGATGATTTCTGTTTGCCTAATATAGGTCTATTAAACCTGTTTTCAAAACTTTTTGGGGAGGAAACGGGTTTCTGAAAAGTGCCCATCAGTGTACGGTGTACTTTATGTTCTTTTACATAGTAAATGAACTAACTTTAATATGCAAAGTCATTAAAATACTGAATTTTTAAAATAAAATGTCATCATTATGACACTACAAGAATCTCTCAGAAGAGAAATGCAGTATATCTAAGAATGGATTATTTTCGTCGTCCCTCGTGTCAGTTATTATGGGCTGTGTGTTCAAATGGCTTACTCATTCTCTCTGTTTATCGTTCTGCATTAAGCAAGAGTGAGTGTAAAACTTAAACATGACGGTAGATCCTGTTGGAGTTATTGTTCAGTTTTTAATACTTTTTTAATAATACTCAAAAAATGTTACATTTTCTGAAAGTACAGGGAGTCCTCGGTTTACGGCGTCATCGACCTACGACATCTTTGTGGTTATGTCGGTCGCCATCTCCCATAAATTTATTAAGAAAGTCTTAGAAAGAGGCTTTGTTTACATTGGCCGTTGATATTTAAATGAATGTGGCGCTCAGGATCGACCTCTCAACCAAACCCGACAGAGTTCATACAAACCCTGAGCATAAACGTACGGACCAATCAGAATCGAGTCCTTCGCCACGTCAGTCAATCAGCGCGATTGTTTTTCTTTTAGTTACCTAGTTGGAGATCCGGGTGCTGCATTAGGTGCTGTATTAGGCTGTTTTAACATTATACAGTTATACAGTGTGTGAGTTCCAACTAACGGAGAAAATCATGTTTACATCGAGCCGTAAGAACGGAAATCCACGGTAAATCGAGGACTCCCTGTATTCCAGTTCTTACATGACACAGATAGTAGTGTCGTTTCCAGCAAGAGATAATGCTCTTAATCTCATGTCTCACATGCAGGGGTTTTGCAGTTTAGTTTAATTTAAAGTGCATTCAGGCTAAGGGCTTCTTATGGAAAACGTATATTATTCCTGCATTCTTGGTAACGAAAATATACCCATCGATGATTCATGCTGTATATGAGTCAGAGCTTTTGGTCATGTGGCATATTGAGCTGATGTCTATTTTAAGAAGAAATAACACAATACCACTTTTTGCTTTTCCGGTACAGAAACCTAGAGTTTCAGCTGACACCCATATACGGTATTGTTTTCTTAGAAAAAAAAAATACTATTAAGCCTTTTTGTAATTCATTCTTTCTTTCCTTCTTTTGTTATTTTTAACTGAAGTAAGCTCTTTCACACAAAGGAAATTACATTGTAATTATAATGTGTATGAATATATGAATGAATCCTAACAGAGTAAACAGTCAAGTCTCTTTATGTAAACATTTCCAGTTTCAAAAGTAAAATTCCACATCCTTTTACTATGTTACAGTATTCGATAATCTGATCCAGAAATTTTGTTCGACACATTCCTGAAACTGGGTGTTGGATCTATGACGGAGTATCAGGGCCACGCATGAAGAAGAAAAATATTTTTGCCCTGACGACATTAAACTCGAAATGTCGAGAATAAAGTTGAAATCAAATGTGGACTTTAATCTCAACGCGTCGACTTTAATCTCAACATTTAAAACTTGTTCCGAGAGAGAGCAACCGCTCCGCAGCTGCAGTCTCAGGCACGCACATGATGTGCCTGCGCCTCAGACGCCATGCACGCCTTTGCTCCACACCTGCAGGATCAAGCAACCTGACCAGTTGTCTTATTGTATTTTGCGATGCAACATAACCTCTCTGTATTGCACGCAGGTGTAACCATCTATATCCTCGCATCTGCCCATTTCCAGCATTTTCAGTTTGCAAGAATGTGGCCACTTCCAAGTTTGTATGATTTCTCCTTCTGAACAAACGAAGTTTTTGGCACAACCTTTTCAGTGTCCTTACACTAATGATCACACTGTGGTTCTGCGCTAAAACAGCAAGGATTTCTTTATTGCTAAACCCGATTCTGAAGTACAATTCGACCAAATCATCTACACGAGGCAGGTTGAGTCGTCGGCCAATTGATCGCTCTGAGTTCAACTTTATTCTCGATATTTCAAGTTAATGTGGACATGTCGACTGTAACCACATCATGGCAAAATATTTTTTTTCTTCATGTGTGCCCCTAATACTCCGTCATACGGATTGGTGCCATTTCGGTGCAGTTACAGTATGTATACTTGCATACACACAGATGACCCCCTGATTCTGTTTCTTCAGTTTGTGTTTTAATAATTGTGGTGGTATTTTTTAACTTCTCAAACCATTCGGTGAGCCCAGCAAAAGTATGCATAACAGAATCATCAGTTTCCCTTTAATTTGTCACCTGCATGTATCTTTATGCTGCTGTGTTTTTGCTTGAAGTGAAGGTTGAAACCGATGTATCCTGTTCCCTTGTTAATTGGAGTAATTTAAGCAAATCCTCCTGTAAGCATGGGATATGTCTCTTTTGTAAAGGAGAACTGCAGACAAACGTGCATTCTCAACACGTATTTATTTTTGCTAATCCAGTACTCGTAATCTGTACACCGGACAGAGGTCGAAACGCAGGCGGAGAGCGAGCACAGTGAGAGCACATCTATAATCGGGAGTCCAGATGGGCAGGCTGAACGCAAACGCAAACACAAGCACGGAACGGAGACACGAACACAACAAGCAACAAAAGAACCCCAGTGTAGAATCTGTGTATCACATGATCTCTCTGATTTACACACAAAGAAACATGAAGGGTTCACAAAGATGAAAAAGACAAGAATAACTAGCAACAGGTGAAACTAATGAACAAGCCTAGCAAACACAGAGCAAAAACCGGGAAGGAATCCCGAGGAAAGGAGGGGAGCATAAACAGCAGACAACATACAGGAATAACACTGACAGAATCAGGACCAAGGAGACGGCGTTGTTCTGTCAGTGTTCTCCTGCATGTGTTTTACACTCATTTATACCACGCTATTCCTCTACTAAAGGAATACATGCTTTTGACATCTTGAGAACTTGAATTTTTCAGTGAAATTTGGCTAATGTTTTTGTTATTAGCTGCCCTGCTTTCTACGCTGACATCACGCTGTGGTAGTGTTGTAGAGTTATATAATGTACCTCACACTGTATTGTGTTTTTCTTCAGTATTGTTTGCGATTCTGCGTTGTAGGTTTATGAAGCTGTAGCTCATCTGGTTATGGTATGGTGTGAAACGCTAGAATAAGTGTTTCCACACGCCAGCGGTCTGCTTTTTTTCCACTGGATTTATTAGTTTAATTTTTAGTATTCCTGTCAAGGGTTGGGCAATATCTAAAAATAATTGTCCAGAAAAACACAGATATCAGGGCTGTAACGATATATTGGAAAACGATAAATGTTCGTCATTGCCAAGATTGTCGGATCACGATCTTTCATTAATATAATTCAGAAATCTTAGCAAATATGGTACCTGAACCCAAAAATCAATGCAAGTGAGACATTTTAGCAATTAAATTGATCCCAAATAGCTATAAGCTAACCAGGAAGTAAACAAATGCCGTGTAAGTGTTCTGCCTTTTTTTTTTGCTGCCTTGACAGAATTTCCTACTGTAGCAGAAATTGACAGTTATATCTGTCAGTTTTTGCTACTTTGCTAAAATATCCTACCGCATTATATTTGTGCTATCAAAATTTCCTGCCAGAAACTTCTATCTGTAACTTTTCAAGGGCTTGCACTTGCAGTGTTTTGCTACTAGATTTACTCTGCCATGATCCACTCGGAATCTTGGATCAGATTGGATCGCCACTTACCCGATGATCCACAGCCTAAATAGATATTACATTGCTCCAGGTCTGTTTTCTACTTTTTCCAGCACGTCATCAAGCTGATCAGATCCGATCATTTTGCTGCATTTTAATTATCACTAATTACACAAATTACAAACTAGTCTATGTCTTGTCTCTTATTTTCTTTGTCATTTGCAGTCAGGTCATGAGGTATTAATTTAAGCTGTTTCTTAACTTGTTTGTAGCCTACGCTAGTCACGAGATTCAAAGTCGATGTTGCTTTTGTTCTTCGCTGAGTAAATGTAAATCCTCAAAACCTATAGTGAATTGTTCTTATCTTGATAAGGTAATTTATTAATAAAAATATAATTTTATGTTAAATATAAACTAAATATAACTGTAGTGGTTCTGAAATCCAGTCTGTAGCAAGTGGTTGTTAATTACATATTACACAGTATAAAAAAAAACAAAAGCATAGGCGAGACTAGTGAAATACATGCATACAGTGCCTAAAATATAAGTATAGGCTACGCTAGTATAGTATACGCCACATTATAGTACTCACTATAAATATGATGTTTCTACGAATCCTACGCAAAATTCACCTCAGTATATGCTTGCAAATGCCTTCTTTATGTGTTTAATTGTGTCTAGAATGTGTTAAAGCATATGGGAGGATAACTTGGGGCTTAAACTATTTATAAAAAAAAAAAAAAAAAAAGCATTTAGGAGTGGTGTCCATGTATCACAGATTT
Source organism: Chrysichthys thysi (assembly GCA_030068315.1). NCBI lineage: Eukaryota > Metazoa > Chordata > Actinopteri > Siluriformes > Claroteidae > Chrysichthys > Chrysichthys thysi. The sequence continues at coordinate 10,293 of JAQLOM010161299.1, forward strand.
TTGTCTTATGCAGGAAGTTTTGGACAGTAACCCCTGCTAAAAAGGAGGGACTTCTGTATTAGTATTATTTGGGTAATGTAAGCTGATTTCACAAGCTGTTTTAAAAATCTTGTGTTGTTTCCTTTACTTTATGTTTTGGGGTTTTTTTCTCCTTACAAAAATGAGCCAAATTCCTCTGCCAAGGATAATACAAAGGATTAGCACCAGTTACGTGCTGGTCATCTCCATTTATCCGGTTACATCATCCCTACACCCTTAATCCTGCCTCTAATTTGTGTGTTTGTAGACTGTAAATTCCTCCTCCCTGGTCACTGTAACCAATCACCAAATTTTAATTAAAGATAATGGCTCTGTTTCTAAAAGGATTTAACACATTGTACACTTGTAGTTTAAACACTAAACTAACCCCAAACAGAATATTGTTAAACTGAGTCCCTGCACATGGAGCAAAGCGGATGGTTTTGTGCAGTACACAGGACAGTGTTTGTGCTTGCACCAGATAGGGGATGATACGTGATCAGAGCTGAAATAACAGCAAGAGCGAGAGCTTGTTTGGGTGGGGAAGGCTTGATGCGTTTTCTCTGGGGTTGATAAAGCGCAGACGCTATCTCAGAATCAGCCAGCGACAGCAGGAATCCCGACGGCTCAGTTTACTGGTGACGCGTCCGTTACCTAAGGGTGCACCATGCTATTCAGTGACCACCAGTCAACATGCATGCTGATCTCATCAAAACGGACACGCATTAAAGGGTTAGTGACAAACAAGGGGTCTCATGGACGTTTCGAATTTTAGATATGATGCTTTAGCAATGCATAAGTCAAACAGGACCACACAAACATGTGAAGATAGTGGTAGACAGACACATTATGTGTGACAGGTAAGGTTTTAAGCTTAGTTTTCATGTAACCTAGACTAAAAGTATCATGGGTTTACATAGGTAAAAAATTCAAATAAATATTTATTATGAAATTTTTGTACAAAAGTCTCTTTGCACATCTTTGTGTATGTGACAAAACCTAAAAATATTAAATCACCAAATTGTTTTGTAACACTACGAAAGGATGTATGTAGTAATTAATCACAGTTAAATCCGAGAAATGGGAGTGTCTTCATGATGTACACATACCATGCTAAAATTCCATGCCTGCACCACGCCTGATATTAATCCTATAGTATAAATGTTTGTGGTAGTTTGCATGGCAGCACAAGTCACTGGCAAAGCAATGAGGATCTTGTGCAGTTTTCATTCCAAAATTGTTTCTGCTTGCTCCAATTTTTAGCGTAAAGCTGTCAAAAAAATTAGCTTGGAATTTACTCACAAGAAGCTAAAAAATAAGATGTAAGCAGAATAATGGTATAAACTTTTGTTTTTCTTTTTTTCCCCCCCAATTATTAGAGCTGATAAACCTGTAATGTTTCATTACTTTGTTGATGTGTGTGTTTACACCAGAGATGCACTAAAAGTGTACCCTAGTTTGGAGGCTTCTGTATTGTGTATGTTGGGGAAGGTCAAACTCTGGACTTGGTTTGGTTGGCTAGAAGGAGGGGGAAATTGCAAGCAGACACTGCTTTATTGTAATCTTGCTGCAATTCTTGTTTTTGTAGAACCATGCATAAGGTGGAACATCCCTGAGGGAACATCTGGCAGCAGAACAACATGGTCCTAATTTTAATTTTGATGTCCTGTCCTTAAATAATCCTACTGGACTTGTGAAATAGGGTTCTTCACTATTGTTCTGAAAGCTGTTTACTGCCAACCTAGGAACAGTGACGCAGCTTCCTGCACTCATGAGTATTCCTTTGAAGCAGTCTATATCATGTATGCTATGTAGGCAGGAAGTATTGCTTCTCTAACCAGCTCCTTTAAACATTGTTTTCCTTATGAAACTTGGAAAAAACTTGTTTTGGTTGGGGTATGATAGGAAAGAGCAAGCGCCTACTGGAGTGTCTTTTCTCAAAGGAGATTGTGTGTGTGTAAT
>JAQLOM010161310.1:0-12270 GCA_030068315.1 Chrysichthys thysi
TGTGTGTGTGCGTGCGTGTGTGTGTGTGTGTGTGTGTGTGTGTGTGTGTGTGTGTGTGTGTGTGTGTGTGTGTGTGTTTGTGCGTGTGTGCATATGTGTGTGTGTCTGTGAGTGTGTGTTTGAAAATGTTTTGCATATAACTCAGTTGCTTTGCCAAAAGGGGGCACACAGGGCAGAACGTTACGTTTTACATCAAGAAAGACACACACACACACACACACACACACACACACACACACACACACACACACACACACACACACACAGTTGCATCAGAGCCTGATTGTGTGACATGTACAACTCATGGAGCAAGTGTCTAAAATTGCCTAAAATCCTTCTCCTCAATAAGTGAGCATAATAATAATAATAATAATAATAATAATAATAATAATAAGAAGAAGAAGAAGAAGAAGAAGAAGAAGAAGAAGCATAAAATATTACTGTATTTTGTTAAAAGGCCAACATTTTTGTGACTGATCCTTGGAGCCAGAATAACATTTGATTTAAAACAAAAGCATTTATTGAATTATTAAATAATTGTCCAAATAAGAATCCAAAAATTAATAAATTACAAAAACGAGTTTCTGAAGTTTATAAAAAAAAAATATCTATATTTTAATTCTTTAATTTGCACATTGAGATTCGGATAACACTCCCACACAGAGATGGAAAGTCCACACACACACACACACACACATATACATATATATATATATATACAGATGCTCACTTAGTTATGATGGCCAGACGCTATGACGATGACTGTGATGCGCTAAAAATTGTAAAATATTTAGAAAATACTTAAAATTTGCAGACAGGCATCACTGGCAGCGTAACAGCGTATGACGTACGATACGTTCGGACAACGCCCGGATGTACGTGTCACTCACCTTGCGTGATGCCTCACTCTCTCCCGCAACTCCCAGAGTTCCCTTGTGTATCGGTGTACCGTACAGTGCATTACCGCCTGTTTTTTGCGTGCTTCAAAAGCTAATTTAAATTCAAAATCATGTCTTCTAAACACCCCAGCATGTCTCCTACAGGAAAAGACTCCCGGCTAGGCTAGGCTAAGCAGTGGATCAACATATGATATTTTCCACGTACGATGCGGATATCGGAATGCATCTCCATGGTAACCTGAGGACTAGCCGTATGTCGAAGATTAATGACTGAGGAAAAAGCAGCAGTGAGCCTAAAGAGTCGACTCTTATTGTTCAGATGAGTTGAATGATCCGATTCACTAAATCAACACTGCTAGTTTTCTCCCCTGACATCTTTAATGGGCTTTTACTTTTATTAAGAAACTTTTATTTTCTCCAGGTCAGTTTAATGACAACTAACAGAGTGTTCAATCGGGCGTTAAATCTCTTTAAAAAACCTCTGTGAAATTTCTTCTTGTCATCTTCAGAGATATTGTTCAACACAGGAGGGTGCAAATAAAGCTCATATCATTTGAATTGATAGAAAGAGTTCAATCAGAGAGAGAGAGAGAGAGAGAGAGAGAGAGAGAGAGAGAGGATAAACAGATGACTCTTTGAGACTTTCAGGGTTCTGGTCAGCAGCGGCTGTGTAATGGAGACTCGTATTATCTCCCACAGATTATCTCGCAATTGTTCCGAACAAACAAAGGCACACACACACATACACATACACACACACACACACACAACAGAAGGGCAGATGGTCAGTGTCCGTGACCTCTGACCCCAACCGCACACGCTCAGTGTCACCGCCGGCCACCCAGCTAACCTGAGCACTGAACAGAAAGGTTGATTAACACACACCACGAGTTCAACACTAGACACGCTTTAAAATACCGAATGAAGAGAAATAATAAGAACAAAAACGATCCGGAAGCTGGTCAACATCCAAGAAGCATTTCTTGTGGATAATTTGCTGAAAGAACAAATTACAGCGGAACCTTGGATTGCGAGCATAATCCGTTCCGGAGACGTGCTTGTAATCCAAATCACTCGTATATCAAAGCGGGTTTCCCCATAAGAAATAATGGAAACTCAGATAATTCGTTCCACAACACACACACATTTATATAAAAATGATTAATGTAAAATATAAAGTAAAAATACATAAAACAAAATAACCTGCACTTTAGCTTTGAAAAGAATCCGTGGCTGGTGTGAGGGAGACGAGAGAGAGTCAGAAACAGGAATATCAAAGGCTACAACAAAAACACCGAAACTGGAGTACAAACAAGAGTCAAAACATGAGCAAGGTAAACACTAGAACACGGCTTGGCAACAGCACGAGGAAATGCAAACTAATACTTCCCAAACTTCGCGTTCATGAATCAGTCTATTTATAATCTATATAATTAGTGAGCATGGCGCAAATCCTGGAAGTATTCTATCCGTGAGTCCTCCGGCATGCACCGCTATTGGGAAAACGGTTGTGCTGCACGCGCGCTCCTCACAGGCAGATCCATGACAGAGAGCAGGAGGATTATTGTGTGTTACCTTTCAAAACGTAGAATCACTGCAGTCTGTCGCTCACTGGGATCTTTTCCTTTGTGTGCGACTTTAACAAGGAAACTATCCAACGATCGCTGCTTGTACCTCCTTTTGAGGATTTCACAGAAATGCGACATTGCATCGTCATTAAACAGATGAGTCACCAATCCTGCAGTGTGTGAGAGAGAGAAGTTGTGATCACGTGAGGCTCGGCAGACGAAGACTACTCGTATTGCGGAACATCGCTCGTTAACCAAGTCAAAATTTATTCCAAATTTTTGCTCGTCATGCGGAACACTCTCAGACCAAGTTACTTGCAATCCAAGGTTCCACTGTAAATATCATTATCATCGTGAGAGTGTGAGATAAACCCTGAGTAAACAAAGATGATCATCTGTAGGTCACGGTACAAGGAATCATATAGTCAGGAGCCTTTCCTGCATTTTAGTAATCCTAAGCCCCGCCCACAATGAATCAAAATTTGGAGATAAAACACACACACACACACACACACACACACACACACACACACACACACACACACACACACACAATTGATCAGTTTTGGGGAGCAGGATCATATTCAAGCAGGAAGCTTTTTTCGGTGTAAAAATGCGAACATTTATCAGCTGTGAACTTCAGCGTCATCTATAATTATAAGATTTGAATATTCTAGTAAAACTAGGAAGCTAGCTCATGTTAGCATGCATGCTAGTTGGGGCTGTTAGGCATAATTTACTCATACTACATGCTGTTCTGACTTTTTCCCCCCACATGATTTCTAGCAACATTCAGTACTCTGAGTGTAATCAAAATACCAGGGGGAATCAATAAGTAAAGGCAAAATCTATGTAACAGCTTTAACAGAAGTAACTGATAAACTGAATACATCACTGTTCCACACAGTCCCCATGCAAGACGACACATTTGTCGCGTCGTTCATCACGCTTCTGGATTCCTGCAGAGAAGTTTTCCTTCTGCTCCCGAAGCCAGGTGAGCCCCGCTTTCTTTACTTCATCATCAGAGGTGAATCTGCAACTGCCCAGCGCCTCCTTCAGGGGACCGAAGATGTGATAATGGCTCAGCTCCAGATCCAGGCTGTAAGGAGGACGTGGAACACGTCGGAACATGATCCATCGCACATTCTCTACTGTCCATGCTGCTGTATGAGGACGTGCATTGTCATGGTGCAGCGAGACTGTTTTGGACAGCGTTCCTCTTCTTTTGCTGCAAGTTGCAGGTTTAAGGTCATTTCGCAGGAATTTGCGAAACCCCAAAAGAAGGTTAACAGGATTTTCTTGGGAGAGGACTGACTGTTGAATTTCTTCTTCACTGGAGAAGACAAATGTCTCCACTCCATGCTTTGCCTTTTGCTCTCTGGGTTATAATATAATTTTAAAAATGCCTTTACTTTTTGATTCTCTTTTGTATAATTTATGAAACTACAGTTTACTTAAGGTTTTTTTTTTGTTGTTGTTGTTTTTTTTTTTTTACAGGACATTAGTTTACAGTTTACTCCAGTTACTCAATCCATACAGAACAAACTGCTTTACAAATGTCCTACTTGTTTAAGGGAGTGCTGCTTTTTCGCACAATGTCCTAAGGTAGAATTTAACCCTGCTCTGGTACCATGAAAAAAGTCAGATTCACAGACAGTTTTTGGCTTCTGTGACCACACATCAGCGTCTTCCCGCTTATTATTTATTTCGGTTTATTTTCACTTGGGGTCAAATTGACCCCACAGTACCCATCACATTGTGAAGGTACGATGGCGAAGTGAAAATAAACCGTAATAAAAAATAAGTGGAAAGACTTTGAAACTATCGAACATGTGTCACATACTTAGGAAGGCCTTACGAGAAAATATGTGGCGGGCAAGGGCACTAATCGTGATAGTTTCCAAAAAACATGGTCCAAAGAGGGCTGGGGGTCACATGGTACCAGAGCAGGGTTAATCTTCATAATGAGATGCACACAGTCAGAGTCAGACCTGACTTGAGCTTCATGTCCAAATGTAGGATTTGAAGCTGGAACCTGGGCTCCAAACAGTCTGTGACCTTTGAAACTTCTTGGTTGGAGCTGGCCTGCTGGAATGCGACCCCCCCCCCTCCACCTCCTCAAAAAACCCTTAAACCTCATGAGATCTTGAAGAACACACACACACACACACACACACACACACACACCACACAAAAGCCCAGTTCAGATGGGAACAAAGCTGAGAAGGATTGCATTCATTCATGGATAAACAAAGTCAGGAGATGAGATTGTGGAATATTTCAAATCCAGTACAGGAAGTGATGCAACACTGCAGGCTGATAGTGACACTCAGTGTCAGGGTGATGCTTCTCTAACCATTGCATCATCACTGTAATTGGACTTTACTGTGCTCAGAGATAAAACATTGCACAACTCACAACAGTGCATAGAGAAAGCGAAGTTTAAAAGGCCTCACTTATCGTGATCAGGGTGGTAGGGGATACGGAGCTTGTCCCAGGAACGTTGTTTTTTTTTTTCTTCTCAGAGGTGTGACTACACCCTGGATGAGTCACCAGGTCTTTGGAAGCCAGATTGAAATTTATTTTTAGGAGGAACCTGGAGAACCCGAAGGAAACCCGAACTTTTTTTTTTTTTTATGAAACTCCACCCGGAGAGAAACCTGATCCTACATCAAAGCTCCAACCCCGGAGCCGTGAAGTTCCAACACTGCCCCATGTCCAATGTTAAACAAAGGGACTAATCAGGTATACTGTACAGAGGTTTCCTGGACACCTGTATGATCAGTAATGGCCCTGGAGGACGTCTGTCACGTGAACGTGGGCGTGTCTTCGCTACATACGCATAATCATCATCAGATCTATAAGGGGCGTATTATCATGGTCATTAGGAGCTCAAAAGTTACCCAAGTCCCTGGGAAGCATTTCATGCTTTTATGCATTTTTCATCTTTATTTATTTATTTTGTTTATAAATATTTATTAAGAGTTTTGGTGGAAGACGAGACGACGTGCTTTATGGAGTGTCCTGTTTTTCCCTGTTCTCTTCATCACCAGGGCTGTTCAGACAGAAGATATACATTTTAGGACCTGGAGTTATTTCTATTGCTCTTTTTTATAGAAAGTAAAATCTGATATAAAACTGTAAAACATAGTGCTGTAAAAGCTCTGAGATAGTCCTGCATTGCCCAGGTCCCTGTGCAAACTGGTCCAGGATAAACAGGATGATGTTAGTGCTTTGTTGTTGTTGTTGCTGTTGTTTTTTCTTTTCTATTTTTTTTAATGAGGCTTTAAATTAGGTTTTCTCCTGAAGTTTAGATCTCCCACAGCATCACTGGAGCTGATCTGGGGTCAGCCTCAGGGCTTTAATGCACAGAAATAACAGCACGAGCGGCAGCAGAAGCGTCACGTGACGAGTTTGAGTCGCACGCTGAGTTGTGCACGTTGACTTCATACTGAAATACAGACTGAAAGAAAACTAGAGAAGGGAGGGAGAGAGGGAGAGAGGGAGGACAGAGAAAGACAGAAAATCAGCCCAGCACTCACCAGAGTCAGAAGAGGAGAATGTGGAGATAACAGGTGAAGAAGAGAAGAGACATCAGCATCACTTCCGCATGAAGAGCGTGCCGTGAAGCCCGTGCGTCCCCCCGCACCGCGCGCGCGCTCAGGAGGACCACCGGGGGGCGGGGTGGAGATAATAACCCCGCACTGTGACGTCAAAACCTTCAGAATACACCGTTATACAGGGTTCTGCATGATCAGGAAGCACACACACACACAACAACAACAACAACAACAACAACCCAGAATAGCTTCAGAACAGTTCAGTACATCTCCATCCTCACGCGCACTTCAGTTCAGTTCAGTTCAGTTTAGTTCAGTACAGCACGTGCACAGACAGAAGCACTTCCGCTGAAGCAAACCAGGCAGAGATGAGCTTCACTTCTCCATCAGGTCCACCTGCAGAACATGCACTATTACACGGTCCTTTAAGGGTCCTTTAAGTTGGATAACTAAGGCAATTAATTAATTAATTAATTAATTAATTAATTTTATTTCAGTGCTAATTTATTTATTTATTTATCTATTTATTTGCCTGTTTATTTTTATTTATTTATGTGTGCATGTGTTTTTTATTTGCTGCTTTAAATTTTTTAGTCATTTGCTTGCCTATAGTATTTATTTATTTATTTGCTTGTTTGCTTATTTATTTACTTGCCTATCTATTTATTTATCTATTTATTTATTTATTTGTTTGACTGTTTGTTTATGTATTTAATTTTCATTCGCTGCTGTAATTTTTTCATTCATTTGCTTGCCTATTTTATTTGTTTGTTTGTTTGTTTGTTTGTGTATTGCTTGTTTCTTTCTTTCTGGATTCTATTTGTTTGTTCGTTTGTTTTCTTTCTTTATTTGCTCATGTGGTTTTTTTATTTGCTCATTTAAGTTTTTTTTATTCATTTGCTTGGTTCTATCTATCTATCTATCTATCTATCTATCTATCTATCTATCTATCTATCTATCTATCTATCTATCTATCTATCTACAGTATCTATGGCTCCATAGTGAGACACTCAGAGGCCCAGGGTGCATGCTGTAGGAGTGCACGCAGGCACTTTAGTGACACACGGAGGTCTACAGTGATGTATTGGCACCCCTCCACCCTCAGATGACCAGCCATCATGTGGTTCCTTTAGGTGACCGCAGCGAGTCGATTCACAAGTACGAACCGAGTTATTTATTATTATTATTATTATTTTTTTTTTTACATATTTATTTGTACTTATTAGTTTACTTACGTACTTACTTATGAGTTTTCACACACACACACACACACACACACACACACACACACACACACACACACACACACACACGCACTATATGGGTTTTTCTTTTTAAGACTATGAACGAGTCAACTCCTACTTTGATTCACTTATCGATTCGTTCATATAAACAGTTGAACGAGTCGACTCCTCTGGGTGAAAGCTGAGTCGACTCACACGTACAAGCCGATTAATTTTTACATATGTATTTACTTCCTGCTCGACTCACACAACACCACACACACACACACACACACACACACACACACACACACACACACACGAGGCTTTCCTTTTTATCACTATGAACGAGTCGACTCCTTTAGATGAACATATCGACTCGATTTACATTAACTCATCTCTCTCTCTCTCTCTCTCTCTCTCTCTCTCTCTCTCAATCCAATTCAGAGAGCTTTATTATCATGACCATGAACATTTACAGTATTGCCAAAGCATTAAAATGAAACTATAGTTTTTAGCAATAAAATACAAATAAAACAGGAGAAAAGGGGTAAGACTATTACTACTAATAATAATAATAATAATAAGAAGAAGAGGCAGGAGAATATGTGTTGAATCTGTACACACCTGAACTGTAGCGCCCTCAAGTGGTGGTTTCTGTTTCTATTTCTCCATCTGTAATGCAGCAATACACCATGACCTTTGTCAGTGTGGTTTACAACATTTTGTGGTTTTGGTGTAAAAACCTTTATCAAAGTCACACTGAGAACTCCAGTTAATGAAGCTGAATATTCTCAGAGACTGAATCTGCAGCAGAGTCAAAAACACTTACACTAATTTAAATTGAAATGGTGTTAAAAACCCTGCATGTGGTGATAATCTGGTTCTGTGAAAGAAATGTGTTTATAATCTTTAATAAAGTTGATATTTATAATATTTAAAGGGGTTCAGGTTTCTGGAAGCTTCTAATGTGGTGACATGTTAATGACATGTGTGGGGGGAGGTGTACTTAGAAATAGCCCATGTGTGTGTGTGTGTGTGTGTGTGTGTTTGTGTGTGTGTGTGTGTGTGTGTGTGTGTGTGTGTGTTTGTGCATGTGTGTGTGTGTTTGTGCATGTGTGTTTAGTTCTATCATCACTTGTGTATCACACTTATCTTTCCCTTACATGGAGAACTCACACCTTCTATATTTAGACTAATAGTGTGTGTGTGTGTGTGTGTGTGTGTGTGTGTGTGTGTGTGTAGGTGTTTGTGTGCATAAGTGTGTATAGGTGTGTTTGTGTGTAAGGACCAAATGTCCCCATGATGACTGAGGAGCATGTTCACCTTTTTAGCCTTCAGCAGAGTTTTAACTGGTCTTCATGAACAAAAATCCTTAAAATCCACTTTTATCTAAAATAAAATGAACAAAAACAGACAAACAAACAGTTTTATGTAGGAAAACATTTTATTTCATAAATTATTGAAAGTTGGATTTCAAAGTTTGGATTTGTTGTTCTTACTAAACACATCCCTGTGTGCATTTAAACAATTCAGAGCGTTTTATATATAAATTCAGGACTATCTGGATTGTGATTGGTCAGAAGGTGTTGATTAATTTTCTTTAACAGCAGCTCTGACAATAGTGCAGGTTTATATTAATGTAATCATGCTAATACACTATCGTTTCTATAGCAACAGCTCATTCACAGGAAGGTGTACAGCAAACACTCCTCTAATAATAAACAGAATAAAATGTGTAATCATTGATACGGGGATGTTTTCTAAAGTGAAAGAATGTTACAGTTTCAGCATGCTGTAGCAGTCCGAGGTCAACCTGTATCTGTGCTTTTGTCATTTTCTAACACTGTTGCTTAACTCTGTGGTTTCTCTGGAACACGACAAGCTGAGTTTATTTTTGTCTTCCTGACTTCAGTAGAAAGGAAACAGAGGGGCTGCTGAGAGAACTATAACATAAGTGCGAACAGAAACTTGTTTCATTTATCATTAAATCTAACTTTAAACATAAAATGTGAGATGTGTTGTTATTTAGTATATAATAATAAAAGGGCTGGCGATTTGCTGTAGTAAAAGGTGTTGTGCAGACAGTATAAAGCACATAGGGGAGAAGAAAGTCCCAGTTGAGACCCTCCAAGTTGATGATGTTGTGGAGCATGCATTTCAGAGTCTGATAAAAGCACTCCACCAGACCATTAGTCTGCAGATAGTGAACAGACGTTCAGACATGTAGCAGCTGGAACAGGTCCTGTATCAACCAGGAGACAAAGGGGGTGCCTTGATCCATCAGGGTGACCCCAGAGATGCCAACCCAGCTGAAGAGGAGCACTAGCTCATGCGCAATGATTTGTGAGGTTGTCTTGCAGAGCAGCACCACTTCTGGATAACGTGTCGCATAGTCTACAATCACCAAGACGTATGCGTGGCCACAGCTGGACTTTGGCAGCAGCCCTATGAGATCCATTCCTATTCACTCGAATGGAGACCACAATGATGTGCAGTGGCACGGGCAGCACAGGTGCTGGGGTCTGCATCAAGGTGCATTGACATTACTGACATTTCTGGCAAAATCTCTGTACCTCCACTACCATCCTCCACGAACTGCCTTGATGCCCTAGGTGGACCTATGTGGCCGGCACCTCCCTGATGTCACTATTCTCGCATGTCACCAGAAGGTGACCATCAAGTCGGATGGTGTCAAGCAGCACAGTTGGCCGCACTCGGGAGATGGAGCTCCTTGAGTCCAGGAGAGTGCTGACAGGGTGGCTATTGAGCTCTATGGTGGTGAGCGGCGTCTGTGGCATTGGCCCCATGTGAATGGTGTAGCCTGCCAGCCATGGTTTCTGGGGCAGGGTCCTTCCCTCATTCATTGTGTCAGGGATGGAAGCTGGCCACTGCCCGGCTCAGGAATGGACCACAGCGAGCCAGGATCTTGGCTCGTGTGTGTGTGTGTGAGGGGGGTCTACCACTTTCTCAATGGGGCACACGCAACAGGCTCAAATGTCTCCAGGAATGCTTCATTTTGCGTCATTTTGACACCATGAATGAATCGGCTCTTTCAGTCGTCTCCTTTAGGTGAATTCTGAGAGTTGGCTCACACGTACGAACCCATTTATTTTTACATATTTATTTGTACTTCCTATTTGTACAAATAAATATGTCCATGTATATAAATACACACACACACACACAAACACCATGTGAGACTTTTCTTTCCTTTTATCACTATGAAGGAGTCGACTATTTCAGTCGTTTTTTAGATGAACGTTCATATCCTGATTCATTGAGCCATTTTATTTTAGATTTACATTCACATATCTGGATCTCTCTTACACACACACACACACACACACACACTACTGGTGACTTATTGGTGAGCTGAGTCAAATGACCGCACGAAGAGTCGAAATCCCCAGTGGCGTGTGTGTGTGTGTGTGTGTGTGTGTGTGTGTGTGTGTGTGGAATCACTACACACTTGAACAGTAGCGCCCTCAAGTGGTGGTTTCTGCTTCTATTTCTCCATCTGTAATGCACAATAGACCACGACCTTTGACAGAGTGGTTTACAATTTTTTGTGGTTTTGGTGCATCAACCTTTATCAGAGTCACACTGAGAACTCCAGTTAATAAAGCGTAATATTCTCAGAGACTGAATTTTAATGGGGTTAAAAACCTGAATGCGGTGATAATCCGGTTGTCTGAAAGAAATGAATTTATAATCTTTAATAAAGTTGATATTTATAATATTCAAAGGGGTTCAGGTTTCTGGAAGCTTCTAATGCGGTGGCATGTTAACGATGCGTGTGGGGGGAGGTGTATTTAGAAACAGTCCATTAGTGTACGTGCATGTGTGTGTGTGTGTGTGGTTAGTTCTTAAACTTCCTGCTCAGTACTTGTGCATCACTACATGGAGAACTCACACCTTTTATATTTAGACTCATTTTTAGCGTGTGTGTGTGTGTGTAGGTGTGTGTGTAGGTGTTTGTGTGTGAGGACCAAGTGTCCCCATGATGATAAGAGTATTTTCACCTTTTTTGCCTTCAGTGGAGTTTTAATGGTCTTCATGAACAAAAGTCATTTTCAGTAAAATCCACTTTTATCTCAAATAAAATGAACTAAAACAGGCAAACAAACAAACAGGTTTTTCAAAGGAAAGCTTTTTATTTCATACATTTTTGAAAGTTAGGGATTTGTTGTTCTTAGTAAACACATTCCTAAGTGCATTTAGACAATTCAGAGCATTTTTTTTTTAACCCTTGTAATGTCCTCCCGTTTGACTTACACCTTTTGTCCTCTGGGGTCAAAATGACCCCACCTGCTATGACTGTTATTTAAAACATAAGGTGAAAATTGTCAATTAATTCTGTGTTACAAGTTTAATCTACCTGCATTCCAACACATTACCACAAATTATTTCATTCGTTTTGGAATTTAGGACCAATACACTGTTATTATATAAAAGTATACCCTGTTATTTAGTGGAAATAAAATAAAAAGATAAATTTATTTTAATTTTATAATATGTTGACTATTTTACTTATCACACCATGGTACATCTAAAAGTTTAGTGAGGAGGTTGTTTTTGAACCATTAGAACTTTTTGAATGACGGCACATAATCACACCTATTGTCCTCTGGGGTCAAAATGACCCCACCTCCTTTGACTGTTATTTATAGCATATAATAAAATTTGTCAATTAATTCTGTGTTACACCTTTAATCTACCTGCATTACAACACATTAGCACATTCTTTTTCCTTTTGTTTTGAAATTTAGGGCCAATAGACCATCATTACGTAAAGTATACCCTGTTTTTCACTAATAATTAAAGGAAATGATGAATTTTTTTTTATATATATATTTTGACTATTTGACTTTTCACAGAGTAATACGTGTAAAGGTTTAGTGAGGAGGTTGTTTCTGAATCATTTGAACTTTTTTAATGGTGGCACAAAATCACACCTATTGTCCTCTGGGGTCAAAATGACCCCATTTGGTTTGACTGGTTATACAGCATAAGTATA
>JAQLOM010161319.1:0-12270 GCA_030068315.1 Chrysichthys thysi
TTGCCCTGCGGTGGATTGGTGACCTGCCCAGGGTGTACCCCGCCTCTCACCCAAAGTCAGCTGGGATTGGCTCCAGCCCCCCCCCCCATAGGACCCTGAACAGGATTAAGCGACAGAAGAAGAATAAACAGACTGGGGGTGGCATATCCCAGGTTTGTTGTTGGTCACTGTAGGCACTAGAGTTATTAAGGTTCTCATTAAGGACCTGCTCCTTTAATACATTTCTCACGCAAAGAAGCACTCAACACGGTTCAACAGGGAAAGCATCGTGAATTCTGATATATATGGGTAAACAGGTCTGGTAACGTGCCCAATGGGAATGAACGAACCAGACTGGATATGTTTTATTCGTCCAGTTTATTTTCTGTTTAGTATGTGGCAGTTTTCTTTTTCCTGCTTAAGTTGGATATGCAAAAAAACAAAACAACAACAACAAAAAAAAACCATCAGATTTGGCCCACTTGTCTGAAAATGGCCAAGGGCTTACAGTGATTAATGCCCGAGATACGTAGTGGTATTTTGCTACAAACTACATAACAAATACGTTTAGGTCTTTAGGCTGTGATGTAATCTAATTAATCAGGTCAAAATGTCAGCACCTGATTGTCCAGTTCCCACAAGTAATATCGCTAGTTTGCAAGATAGAAAAATTCAGGAATTCTAGCTTCAGGATTCCACATCGAACATGGCTCTGATGCGCCATTTCCAAACAGATGATTGGAAGCTTATCGTCATGCTTATCCCAAATAATTCATCCACCACTTTGATTCTTTTGGAAAATTTCCATCTTTGTTCTATAATTATTTGTTTGAGATCTACCAAACGGTACCTACCATTTATAGACTACTCTTGGTCGAAATTCATATCCGTGTCTCCATTTAAGCAAACCATCATGGTCGTCGTACACAGTGAAGTTCAATGCCATAAATATTTAATTGATTTTTGTACATACTTTACTAGCTTTATCAAATTATACAGTACCACCAAGAGCCACTCCCCTTGAAAGTACTTCATGAAAATATTCCAGTAACCACACTAACTTGGGTACCCCCCCGCCGCCCCTCCACCCCCTCCATCCTTTACTTTGGAGTTTAAATCTGTACCTATCCTAGACACAAAGTGTACATAAACACCTTTATATCTGTTGTTTCAGCACTTCCATACATATCAAGCCGCTGCTTGGACCCCATATCATCGCTTCTTGCAGCTACAGTTCTATATAACCTTTGTCGAATGACGCACTTATAGGGGGTAACCAGGTAGCAACTCCATTTTGTTTTGTTTTAAACCTGTGCGCCTCACCCTCGCACCATTGTCGGAACATTTTTAATAATTTCCATATACAAAGTTTAAAATTGGAAAATTACACAGAGCTATTCGGGAAAAAAAACATCAACAGATTTGTCTCTGGATCCGAAAGGCTGTTTTCGTTCAGCGTGATTTCTAGACACCTGATATACTATTTCTGCTCGACAACATGGGAGAGTCCTGCACTCGAAATTTCTTAAATTGCTGCTCATTATGTTATCACATCTGTTACATTTCAAAACGGAATGCCTTTGTGGATCATTTCTCTCGAGCACTTTGTTCGAGCCTGCAGGACCTGAGTGCATTTCTCACGGCTCGATAAATAGCATTCGTTTGAAAGATCAAAGCACACTTTATCACCACGGCTGTTGTGTAATCCTCCGTGGTGTACTTCTTTCGTTATTTTTTTACCCCGCCAACTTAGCACCCAGGGTTTAAGCAGTCCTTTTGAAACTTTATGGAGCATGCTGATCACCTGAACTAGCCAAAACATATTTTGGTACACGCCACATCTATGTACACTGACTTGACTTAATATAATGGAATAATCCCAGAGAAGGATCTTGTGTGTGTGTTGCATCATTTACTACCATCATGTCCCCTTGCTTTGTTGAAAGACTAAACACAATTGTGTAGCTTAAACCCAGAGATCTCATCTCCACTAATTCTGGGGGTCAAGTAGCAGGAGAGACGCAATATCCGGATATCATTAGGCAAAGAATGGCCGTGAAGAAGGATCGAAAACGGAGGTATTTTTATGGAGATAGCACTTGAAGTGCTTCTGGACGGACTCCAGTTCCTACAAATGATTTCACCATAGACACACACCCACACACACACACGAAGCGGCACATCCCCACTGGCGCCGTGTCTTCATAGTGGATAATTCTGTCTAAACACTGGCTGATGAATGAGTGGAGCGAGTTGATGGCCAAAAAACCAAGCAGTAAGTCAGATTTACACGCAGACTCGACTTGTTGCCTGGATGGAAAACCAATCTTGAGTCATTACTGCAGCTACACACAATAAATAAGATATACCAGCTGTGAGGCGTGGGTTGGGCCTTCTGTGGTAGGTGTATCTTGTGTATTCTGTTTGCTCAGAAAACACTTACATCAAACTACAGTGTAGAGATCATACTTGACGTACCTTACAGAGGCACGTAACTACCTTTTCGAGGGGGGTTGGGGGCAGGGCCGGATTATCTATATATCTCCCAGGGGCACGGACCATTCACAACCAGGGGGGTGGACCACCACATGACACAAGCTTTAAAAATATTTTTTGTAAATTTATTTTATTCACTTGAAATTGTTAAAAAGGCCATACATAACTTGTCATGACCGCAAATTTCATAATAATAATAATAATGAACAAATAAAGATTACATGATCATTCATTCCCCCTCCCCAATCTGTCAGAGTTGAGTCAGTCCACAAGTATGCGCAAATGAATGAAAAATGGACAGACATCAATTGAGAAAACAAACAAACAAAAAAAACCCAGACAAAGACTCTAGACGTCTAGCCACGATTCAAAATGTTCCAGCAATCAATCGTTTTTTTGTAAGAACATCAGGACCTGCGGTCACTAGCAGCGCTGAAGCCGAAGCTAGTGAAGATGGTAACACTAGTGGGGGAGATCATTTGCCTACATGTACTTGGACAAATGTAGACCCAATGTAGTTAGTAAATTACATATGAGAAATGCCCTTGTTTATGCAGGCTATTTTTGACAAGAAGACAGGGGTAAGGTGGGGGGTGTTGGGGCACCTGTGAGGTATAGTGCCCAGGGGCACCACATTAGTCTTAATACGGGTCTGGTTGGAAGGGGGTGGATTCACACTGCGTTGGTGTTTTATGGTGCCCAAGCATGAACAGCGACCAACAAACCCAACGAAACAAAACCCATAAAGGTAACCCGAGTCAGTCCCAGTCAGTCATGGACCATCACGCTTGCACAGTTAGGGAAGTTAAAACCTTTGATATGCCACCAGATGCTAACTAAGACAATGAAAGAATGTAAAAATCAATATAACTCACAAATAAGTTCATGGGTCCCTTGATGATCTCGATCTACAAAGATTGAAAAAAAAATGTATACATTTTTTTGATTGGGTACATTTTCATTTGCCATGTTTATGACATATCATGTTTCTGCACGTGTGCACATTATGTTGAATTTGGGGAGTTGAAATATCCAGAGTGTGAATACACAGACTGGATGCGTTTCAACTTTGCCTTTGTGTGTTTTTGTGGGTGTGTGTGTGTGTGTGTGTGTGTATGTGTGTGTCGTTTCTGTCTGTTCCATTCCCCGTGGAGCCAGCCACCTGTCTTTCCAGTTGACAGTACTACATTGTGATGGGTAGAAAAGCCTCTTTAGGGTGAGCGAAAGGTCTCCGGGGATCTCTGAGGGACAGCGAGAGGAAGTGTGCTCAGGATATCGAATGTTACAGACATAAAAAAGCCCAACACGGGTCGGATTTTTCTGCCGGAGGTGTGCAGAAGCTCACACCTGTTCAACAGAACCACATTTAAATCGACTTTTTTCTCCTCTCCAATGTTTCACAACCTATGCTATATTTGTCGCATTTAATAGGATGAGTTTTTGGAAACCCCTGCTTTTCAAATGATCGACACCACTGACTTGCAGGGGCAAATGATGAATCTTAGACACTTCCATGGAGAGAGAAAAAAATAAAATAAAAATTCCTCCTTCATATTCCTAGGTTCTCACACGTCACGGTTTTCACTAAGGATCAGAAATGACCATGACTGAACATCATTTCTGTTACATACTGACTCTGTTGATATGTACACTGTAGATTTATTTCAAGTCCTTTGATCAGCTTCGAAGATCCACTATGGTCAAGCCTTAACCTCCTGGCAGAGGCAAGCAACTTGGGAGTACTGGAATTTGTACTGTTAAACTAGGAAACAAACCCAGTCCTATTTGCACAAACATTAGCAAGCTAATATTTGCTAAAGAATTCGCAAAACTGGACTAATGTAAAATGTGTTTAAATAGATGTGCTGCTGCGTTTCATGATCTTAGCTTGTCCTCCAGTTTCCTCAGCTAGCATGTGGTCATATTTGACCTTGTACCGAAGAGCTATGCTTGCCAAGTCGTGTCATGTCATGTCAGAGCCAATATTTCCATATAATTAACTCAGGACTAATTAGAAGGCTTATAGAGAGCAGGCTGGGATGTGATCAATACAGGTAAAAAGGTGCATGTAGAAATCCACATGTACATGTTCACATCATGACCAACCTGATAATCAGTTCCTGAAGCTTCCTTTAAAAATAAAAAAATTAAAAAAAATAAATAAATAAATCCTGAAGCTTTCTCTCGGTTAAAATACATTTTCTAATCACTGGGTTAAAAATGCTTGAGAAACTTGGCACAAATATCTTTCAGGATGAAGATCTTAGTAAAGCTACGTGTAAATTGCATTAGCGTGTGCGGCGCGGGTCTGGAATTTGCAGAATGGCGAGATAAAGGTAGCGAAGCTCCTGAAATAGCCTTAGAATTTTTAATCATGACGTGATGTGTTTGCGAAGCCAGCGAAGGAGAATATTATAGCAAAAGGGTCTGTGACGAGCAGCTAGAACTTATCAAGGTCTGTCAATAATTAATTAAAGCAGTAGATTAGCGTTTGCATCACTACATTTCTGTGCCTGTGCCCATATATGGGTTGGTTGTGCTTGCTAACTTTTCTGAATGATACATTTTGAACATTTTTAACCCACTTCTCACTTTCTATAATAGATAGATAGATAGATAGGATCCCAAGATTGTCGTGGAATATCCTTTCATTGTTATTGGGAACTCTCCTTGTTAGCATAGGAACCCAACTAGCTAATTAGTTTACATTAGCAAGACGTACGCCATTTTCTCCTTTTTACCATCAACTCAGCTTTAATTTAAACGACAATTAAAAGCAACAGGATTAGCGTTTGATTTAATGTCATTTTGGCAAACAGCACTTTCATTATTCCATAACCAACTCTTTTCCTCTCCTTCTCCAGTATATCCAGCATCCATTGTTAGCATCACAACCATGCCTCCAATCTAGCCAATGCTACGTAACTTAAGCTTGCTAGCAGGTTCCGGCTGAATGACGCACTCTATCAGGGTGCAGATGTGCCTGTTTGACGCTTGTTGTATTATGAAGCATGCGCTCCCGTGGGAAGAATGTCGAAGGCTTTGTCATACGTCGCATGCTCGGGATTCCATTGCGGCCCACCAAAGGAGACGATGGACAGCCAGTGCTTTTCAACGCTCGGAGAATCGACTCAAACAAGTCTGGTGAAAAGGGCACTACGTGTTGTCCGTGGTGAGGGGTTCATTTGGAGTTTGGATTGAGTTTAGAGGCTGAAGATAAGAATTAGCTTCGAAATTCCACTGGACGTATTAAGCAAGTCTCAGTGACTAAGTACCAGTGACTTGATCTTGGGTTTGGAAAGTCTGAATGGAGATTAATGCAATGTTTGATTCTCAAAATTCCTTGCTAAACGCTTTAAGCACTGATGCTAATCCTTATTTTAACCCTGGAAAACCCAGACCACCTATCAGGGTGAACTGAAAGTCAGGGTGAAATATGACCCCAAGGGTGCTACACGGTCAAACACAGCAGTCTGATGGATCAAAGCCACATTTGTACATCTGCCAAAATTACGTTCTTACAAATGCCTGTAAATTGGGCGGTTATGGTTTTACGTGCATGTACACATTCCCACGTGTGTTTAATTGCTTTTTACAGCGTATGAAACTTAAAACAGAAATAACTAGACATCACTGTTCTGACACATTCTCGTGATAATGGCTCGGCACCAGATCCGGGCTGTGAGGAGGACGGGGAAGACGTCGGAACCCGAGCTGTTGCGCTGCGTCTACGGTCTCTGGTGCTGTACGAGGACGTGCTTCGTCACGGTGCAGCAAGACTGTTTGACAGCTTTCCTCTTCTTTTGCTGCGAATTGCAGATTTAAGTTCATTTTGCAGCACTGAAAAGCAATGATCAGTGTTCACCATTTGCCCTTGGAAATTAACCAGAACAGGAACAGTCATGTCTCAAAAGAACGTTAACATGATTTTCTTGGGGGAGGACTGACTTTTGAATTTCTTCTTCACTGGAGAACATAGATGTCTCCACTCCATATAATATAATTTTAAAATTGCCTTTACTTTTTGATTCGCCCACGTATTTATGACTTCCAGTTCATCACCTTATTGTGCTCAACCAATACAGTGAAGGTCAGGAAACGATTTGTAACTACCACACCATGGAACGATGCTTTTAAACAAGAGCATTAATCCAAAAAATATGAATAAATATGGCTTATGTTCCTTGTGCACCCTAGCTGGGCAGCTTGGTAATAAAAATCTAGCTTGCACATCATCAAAATCTGATTCAACACTGTGAGCATTCATTTTTCAATAAAAGCGGTGGACAATAGATCACCATCTATAGTTCAAATCACATGTTGATCGTTACGTATTTCAATAGTAACTGCTAATGCACAGGGACTTGTATGATGGATGCAACCCATAAACTGGTTGAAACGATGCGTTGTTACGTTACAAAAAAAACATTATATTATATTCACAGGATATGGGAAAGGTTCCCGCTAGGAGATTTCTTTTTTCTTTCATTTATTTTTTTATTATAATTATTATTTTTAAATGTTCATGAGAAGAAGTCTCCAATGTCAGCCCTTTACCACATAATACAGTCTTCCAGACATTATCTACGTTAAAAATCAGGGTCATGACCACAGATTTCTCTAGTAATTGTACTACTTGGAATTCCAGGAGAAGATTTTCCCACTCACAAATTCTTGTTTTCCCATTAAAAACAATGCACTTGACCCAGAACACACTTACAGGCTCAGTCTCAAGGTTGAGGTCCCCCGACGTCATCATCAGAGGAGAAGGTTCCTGTGTGACAGTTCACCCAAACTTCGTAAAGCCCTTAAATCTTATAAGCCTTGGCTGAAGCGATAAAATAAATACCACAGTAAGGGAAGACGTCAACACGTTCAATAAATCAGAGTGACAGGGCTGTGAACATAGCCGAAGCTTACGCTGTGTTTTTAAACTGGGCCAAGGCGAGGCTTTGATCATGTTCATGAATACACTTCGCTGCCCTGATTAACGCATCAAAAGGTTCGTGGTTTCATGGCTATTTTTTAACAGGTGTTTTACCGGCCCACATAACGCACTACAAAGGCTCGGAGATCCTGGGAAATCTTTAAGAGTTCATCCTCTGGACTTTTTTTCCCCTCCCAGATTACCTTTGTAGTAAGGGCATGAAGTGCAAACGATAACAGATAAAGCTTCCTTTTATACTGGTGTCAAGAACTGAATACACAGGACATTACATCACAGAAGCACTAAAGTGGACTTCAGATCTTCCTTGCTTGTTTGGTTAACTTTATCTAACTTCATCGCAAGCGTCAAGCAGCGCGGCCCATCGCTAGTCATTAAGACGTGCCAACGTTGCCATGACGTTAACACGGTCGGCTCTTCATGCTAACCCGAGGAACATGTTTAATGTGGCTCTATAAGCTGAAATCAGCTCTTATGAGCATTTGTCAACACCTGCATGTTTGTGATAGCTTGGTAATGCGTTTAGGGCGGCTATATGAGATGTTTGCGTCATGTAATTGCATGGTACGAAACCACAATATGACCACTGAGGTTAAATCACATTTAAGGGTTGCTCATTTGAACAACACCCTGTGTACCCTGTCATTGGGGTTCAGGTTTGAGTCACAAATTCAGCTGCAGATCCAGGGTTGTGGCTTGATGCCGTGTAGTGTTACGTTAATGTTTCACGGACAGAGAAAGAACTAATTAGGTCAAAGTAGATAGCAGTTTTATTATTTTAGATATACGGATAGTACAAAGCCATTTAGCAGAATATACAGAGGATTTTCTAAACAAATGCAAATAAAGATATCAGTAAGAGCCATGCTATTTATTATTATTATTATTATTATTAATGCCAAAATATTGGAGCAGGCAGATTTTTTTTTTTATTACTATTTTTTTTAAACTTTCATGTAATATGGGTGTGAGTATGAAGCTCACAGGACAGAAAAAAAAAAAAAGAAAACCATGTTTATTAGGCTAAAAAATTGTTTATAGGGGTTTGTTTTCCCTTGCAGGGTTTTTCCAGTGGTTTCAGGGCAATCTTTTTTTTCTTTTTTTTTTTTTAAAGTAGGCTTAAGCCATACTATCTTCATAACCAGCGTGTCCCAAAAGTCTGGATCCACAGGCGTTTTTCCTTTCATGCAATTCAATTTCTCTTTTTATTTCATATCCAAAATGGTTTCCACACTAACAACTCAAGAGCCAGTCCAGTGTTTACACTACTGTCCAAAACGTCCAAGGCTGTCAAGTTGTGCATTTCTGGTAATACCGGTTTTATTTATTGTTTATTCATCTTCTGTCGCTTAATTCTGTTTCGGGGCCGTGGGGGGGTGGGGGGTTAGGGGGGGGCTGGAGCTGGAGCCAATCCCAGCTGACTTCGGGCGAGAGGCGGGGTACACCCTGGGCAGGTCACCAATCCAGCGCAGGGCGACACACAGAGACAGACAACCATTCACACCTACGGGCAATTTAGAGTAGTCAATTAGCCTAATCCCCTCTGTGCATGTCTTTGGACTGTTGGAGGAAACCGGAATACTTGGAGGAAACGCACATGCACACCGGGAGAACATGTAAACTCCGCACAGAAAGGCACCCAGGTCGACCCCGGGGATCGAACCCAGGATCTTCTTGCCATGAGGCGACAGTACTAACCACCACGTCGCC
Source organism: Chrysichthys thysi (assembly GCA_030068315.1). Taxonomy (NCBI): domain Eukaryota; kingdom Metazoa; phylum Chordata; class Actinopteri; order Siluriformes; family Claroteidae; genus Chrysichthys; species Chrysichthys thysi. The sequence continues at coordinate 9,131 of JAQLOM010161319.1, forward strand.
CTGTTGTAATATCTGTATTTATATGAATTATTGACTATGGATCTACACCATAGATGTTTCTCATACAGATAGAAGTTCACCACCACTGTTATTTTAGTGATAACCTCATTCTAAAACATACGAGAGATGTGCATCATCATAACAGCAGTAGGAAATATCCGCTCTGAAATATCCGCACATGGAAGCAGTAATAAATCAGAATCATTTTGGCAAAAATATACAAAACCTTGTTTTTCTGGCTTTGATGAATGATGGATACACAGCCACACGTGTACACAAATAAATCATGTAAACCAACTGCAAACACTGACTCAGTTTTGTACACTGTGGGTTTATCACCATAGGAGTGGCTCCAAGTAAACACACACACACACACACACACACACACACACCTGGAAACACCCATTCCATGTCTACCCGAGTTGTATGTCTAGTTTGTGAGAAACTGCAATTTGTCTTCTATACATTTCTATATACAATGGATCTGATAATCTGAAACAGGACAATACGCACAAACAAATAAAACACCACATTTTACAGTGTTGTATATTTACAGAACAAATGATTCACTGTAACGAGCAACACACGATCCATTCACCCGCCACAATATAGAGGAAAGCAAGTAGTTGCCGTAGACTTCTGCGATAACCACCCGGCTAACAATTTTTGCTTCCCATAACGTTCCAGGAACGTTTGTGTTGGTTTTTGTTTTTTTGTTTTTTGCTTACAGGAACATTCCTTAAAAAGGTTTGGTTGTTCTGTAATTCTAGGTTGTTGGGTTTTGGTTGAGTGTTTAGATTTATGGAACATTCCCCTAACGTTTGTATCATGGGAACCTTTGGTGAACCCTTGAAGACTCTTCCCGTCTAGTTGCATTAATGTTCTCCTAACAGTAACCTGGAGACAATGTTCTCTAAACACTGGTAGAAGGTTTTGGTGAAACTAACCTCAAGAAAACAATAAGCTAATGCTAGTTGGTTTTGTGCTGGTGTGTTTGCTGGGTAGTCCTACTGAAGATTCACAGAAAATATCGGCAAAAGCACTTACGAAATCCTACTGTATATCCAGCACCCTCAGGTGACGCTCCAGTTAAGAAGTCAGTTACCTTGGAAAACCATTTAAACCCCTCACACCCCATAATGCCTTTCTCATATGCGTGTGCGTGTGTGTAAGTAATCGTGTGGTGCTTAGAGGGGGAGAATGAGACTATAAATGCCAGTGGAAGTTAAATGTTAAATGAGGAATGGATGCATGCTGAGTCCATCAGCCATACAGTCTCCATGGGAAGTCATTATACCCATTAAACACTCAGTTATGCTAGATGTGGCGTATTTGATTTAATCCCCAGCCATACAAGAGTTATTATTAACCGATACATTAGTTGCGTATATAGAACATATGTTAATCTGTAATCTGTGTGTGTTCAGGTACACCATGTATCGTTATAGCCATAAACAAATTTCTGAAGCTCAAGCATACTGAGAGGGGTCACAGGTCACCTCGGTTATAATATCTGAAAACAGAGAGCTGGATGTTAGGGGGATAAAATGCATGGGGAAACCTCATAGCCTGGATTCTCTTACAAATCAACACCCATGACCTATTCCTGTCATAATTAGGATAAATATGTATTGTAAAACATACTAGAGCATCCATCAAACTCATTTTTAAGCAATTTAAAAACCAAAAATTCTAAGACCAAGATAATAAAGCAGCATACTTGCCAGTGGCATTGGTGCTAAAAGTGTAATATTGCTAAGCTACTGCCAGGAGCTTAGCATCAGACACTCGGCTCAAATAAAAGAGTCTTTGGAGTACTTTTTTTTTTTTAATCAGAATAAAAACACTACATGTATCTAAATATCATCCAACAACAAATTCATCCTTCAGATTTTAAATAACACCTCGTTTCAAGGAGCGATATCAAACTACAGGCTGAGGAGAATGTCCGAGTTATTCTGGCTTCAAAATGGCAGCTAGCTGTTGTTTTTAACCCCTGTGAAGCCTTTTGTTTCACATTAGTGAGTCACACAGTAAACAAAGTCTGTGTCAACTTACTGAACAAGTTGACAAAGCTGTTAAGAGGTATTTGTGTGGGATTTAGGCTTGTAAGTTGTGCTGTAAATTAACTCGGAGGTATTATACTTTATTAGCAACATTAGCCTCTCTGTGTGAACTTCAAACTCCAGACTTTTGAGGAAATGCAAAATTATTTCCGAAATAATGTTTTCTGAAATATTCTAGACTAAAGTATTAAAGGAGATGCATTGGGCACTTTTGCTGATTTCACACTTAAAATGGCTTCCACCACACTTTATGGAAAATGTAAGCGTATTCTCAGCAGCAGCTTTGTAAGGCCTTAATTAAGAAGTTTCCGGATCAATGAGGAGCTTTGAAATACATGTACTTTCCTTCCCTCCCAAACATCTTCCACATTTCACAACACACTGTGTCTGGGTCACGTTCTTAATTGAAAGTCAGACATTTTGAGAAACATCTGAAACACTGGAATGTTTGTGGTACTTTCAAACAAAATATCATCAGCTTTAAGTTACTGATATTAGTAATAGATAGTACTTACCTTTTTGAGGGTGGATTACATTTTTAATTTATAAAAACGCTTCTGCTTTAGCTAGTAAGAGTGAGCAAAAACGTAACTGCAGAAGCTGCATAAATAGCATATTACACTAGCTAGCTAGTGTAATCAGCAGATAGAGCACAACTAGCAAGTTAGCTTGGCTGGTAACTAGCTAACTATCCAGGCAGTCTAGCTCCATCTGCTGATTATGCTAGCTAGTTAGCAGTCATTGCTATTAAAATAAGTTGACCAGATTTCTGGGAAGCAAACCAGGGACATTTCGGTGTTCGGCAGAAAAAAAAATAACACTTAAACCTCATTTTTTTACTCTTAGCAATAGAAAGGGGGGACGTTTATGTTTTTTTGTCATTTGTCCATAAATAGCACAGGACGCATAAGTTTAGGTGACCAGATTTCTGGGAAGCAAACCGGTGACATTTCGGTTAGGGGGGCGGGGGGCATGTATGTTTTGTGTCATATGTCCATAAATAGCATAGGACGCATAAACCTGTATTATTTCTATATTTCCCTCTCAGTAGGCCTATTGCAGTTTATTGAATAA
>JAQLOM010161330.1:0-12269 GCA_030068315.1 Chrysichthys thysi
AAACATGAAACCTTTTGTTTCACCAAATTTTTCTGGGGCAGTGGTAGCCTAGCGGTCAGGGGCAGTGGTAGCCTAGCAGTCAGGGGCAGTGGTAGCCTAGCGGTCAGGGGTAGTGGTAGCCTAGTGGTCAGGGTGTTGGCCCTTCAATTGGAAGGTTGTGGGTTCAAGGCACAGGACCAACAAGGTACACTGAGGTACCCTGACCAAGGTACTGTCCCCAAGCACTGCTCCCCGGGCGCTGCGCTGTTCGACTGCCCCCTGCTTCACCTGGTGAATGGGTTAAATGCAGAGAAGTAATTTCACTGTGTCGTGGTGTGCTGTGCTGTGGTGTGTTTTTGACATGTGATAATCACTAGTATCACTTCTCTTCTTCTTCTTCTCACTTAAATTCAGAACTTTCAGAGAATTTGCCCATTTCTTTATCTATGTAGTGGCATGAAGCCAGCCTTTGTCTGTTCAATGCCACTGCAGCAATGCAGATTTTCACTTACACAACTTTCCATACTTTCATTATTATATTAAAGATTTAAGAAAGTATTAAACCAACATTCTCCCCTCCGTGTTTGATTGTAAAAATCTGTGTGGCCTTCCCCGATTGACCTCTGTGATTCAATTAACCAGAAATATTACTCATCTCTGCGAGCTTGAGTACATAATAACACAAAAATGTTTTAATATAGGCTAGTGTCCAAATACTTTTTTTGCTTATCAGTTTCTTTTTAGAACATATATTTTTCTATGATATACAGTGCTATGTTTTATATTAAAAAAAAATCTGAATCTCTATTTCATTTAGTCTGAGCTACTTCATTCCATAAACTGTGGTGGAATTCCAATACAAGCAAATTTACTTAACGAGGTCCTGATTAGGTGATCACCTGAACCAAATCTTAATTAACAAAAGAAAGTATAAAAACCAATGCTGTGGTCATCACAATCCTCTTGGACCATTCTGGCTGGCAAAAACAGTGCTAGTAGTTCATAAGACATATGTTCATAAAAGGAAGGTCAATCAGCAGACGTTGGAGACAAAGATACAGAACACTGACCGGGATGATTGTCAACCCCTTCAAATGTCACTCAACAACCGAAAGATGGTATCAAGTAACCTACAAAAAGAATGGCAAATGGCAGCTGGGGTTAAGTGCATGGCAAGGATGGTTCGGGACAGCTCCTTGGGGTGGGGTTGAAGTTATGCAAAGCTAGAAAAAAGCTCTTCATCAATGAGAAGCAAAGAAGAGCCAGGCTGAGGTTTGCTAAAGACCATAACATCTGGACCACAGAGGACTGGAGTAAGGCCATCTTCTCTGATGAGTACACTTTTTAGCTTTTCCCATCACCTGGCCATCTAATCCTTAGACGGAGACCTGGAGACGCCTACGAGCCACGGTGTCTCAAACGACTGGTTATTCTATTCCATCAAATACAGTGAACCCTCGGCTCGCGAATGTGTTGGATGGCGAACAAACCGACGTACGAACTAAATTCCAGAACAGATTTTGTTCCGACCAATGAACAAAGCCTCAACTGACCTACAGGCAGTTGACCCACGCTTCGCAGCACAAACATTCAGTTCCGGTCAAGCACTCGTGGTATGAACGTGTTCGATGCATTTTTTTCATTGTGTTTCTCTGGATTTTTGTACTATAAGCCTTCATTATGGGTCCCAAGAAAGAGAAAAGTGGAAATGGTAGTGAGAGTAAGAAGCCTAAGTGTATAACAGAAATAAAGAAAGAAATAATCGCAAAACATGAGAACCACCACCATATCCCTCCACCACCGTCCACCTACGCCAGCAACTACGAATCCACTGCAAAGGTAACGCGCATTAAAATCATCTGTTTATTTCATTCAGTTTTATTTTTCTATAATTTAAGCTTATTGAAATTTTATTCTATGTTTTTTTGCCACACATAAACCCATAATACACTTTAAAAACATGATTTGAGGGCTGAAACACATTATATGGGAAAAATTGATTTGGGTCTCGGAATGAAATAAGTTCGTGAGTAGAGGACCCACTGTATTAATTTCTGAAGTCTTGCTAAGTTGAAACATTCATACTGTATTGTAACAGAATGAGTTAAGATGTTAATAATTAATTATTACCATTATCAATGGATGTTTTATATTACTCACATGTTTTGTTATGAACAGTTCAGGGACAGATGCAAATGCACGTTAGCGAGGTTTATTAACAGAGCAGGCAGACAAACCCAATATGTAAGTCATAATCAGGGACAGGCAAACTGGCCAGATGATGTGCAAACACAAGAATATCAAAGGCTTGGTAAAGTCATGTAGCAGATGCTGAGTGTTTATTCCACAGTGAGTCTGTGTTTGGAGCCATTTTATATAGATGGTGAGTGTAATGAGAGACAAGTGTGCAGATTTAGGATTCAAGTCAGTGTAAACATGTCTTTGCAGTGATGGGAATTGTTGTCCATGGTGGCCCTGTTTTCAGGCAGCAGTGTTCTCTGGGAAGTGGAGTCTGGGGTCTGGTTTCTCTGGACGCATGGTGTGAAATTGCTGGCAGGTTAGACTGTCACAAGCCAGAATCCAGCTTTGTTCTTCATGACTGTAGCCCTCTCTTTCAATGAGGTACTCCAACTTCACGTCTTTGTGGCATAAGTTAAGGATGCCTTTCACTAGGTGTGTTGTCTTTCAATGTCGAGGGGTGCAGGAGTTCTGGTAGGGGGGACATTTATGTCTAGTCATCCAGGGGTGACAGACTTGATCCATGATGCATGGTATGAGGGGGCAAGTTGACGGTGGCATGGCAGATCCAGCTTGTAAGTTGCCTCACTGATGCAATGGAGGCTTTTATATGGGCCAACATGCCTGCCATTGAGTTATACTCCTAATGTCCATTTTGGACAGCCATAGATGTTCACCAGGTTGATACTGTGGAGTTTCTCTTCTGTAATGGCCCCTTAAATTGCATCTTTATTCTGACTACCTGTTCCAGGAAGGTGGATGTTCCTCAACTACAGTAATGACAAATGTTGAATCCTTGCACTGGATGCTAAGCTACCTGGATGCCAAACGAAAGCCTCAAGAATCATGCTTCTCTGCTCTGGCTAATCATGACTTTAGCTGAGGACAATCCACATTTTTGTATAACCATTAGCAGCACTATCAGAGCTGGAATTTCCACGAATACTAGCAACATTAATTCCCTCATGTTGGAGAGGGGCCTCACAGAGCACAGTGCAACCCATTTCAAAACAAAAGCCAAAAGTAATCACAGGGGCATTCCCAACAGACATATCTGGTAAACATTTAGAGTGCAATATTTAGCTTTAGATTTAGATATAATGTTTAGATATAATATTTAACATTTGATGCCTGCCAGATGAGGCAAATGTAATGTAATGGCTACTGGGTTTTCTCGAGATTCAAGGAGGTCAGTAATAAACTCTATAGAATTAAATGGTTAAATATCGTAGAGTGCTGAGGATCTTGGCCTGCACAGTGATGAGATGAGATGTAAATATGGATATTGGTGAGCGGATTGGGCAACCAGTACTTGGTCTTCAAGTTAAATGTTCTTTGCATTCTGTGGTGGGGTGCATGGCTGGAGTTGTAACGAGTTTTCCACAAGTTGGCATAGTACGAAGGTTAGGCTGAGAAGGTATGCAGAGGGGATTTGGTATGCTGGTGCAGTGGTAATTTTCCTGTGGATGTCCCAGTTATTGCTCCCATGAAACAACAGGGGGGTAATATGGGTTCTAGATCTGGGTTCTTGTCAGCAGGGTAAATATGGGACAGAGAATCTGCTTTAATATTTTTGGAACCAGGTTGGAATGAGAGCATGAAATTAAATCTGGGACAAAGCCCATCGGATTTGACATGGGTTTTGACGTCGAAGGTAAATAGAGCAGAGTATCATCTATATAAGCTAGCATGAATTTACCCAGGATGTTTCTTAGCACACTGTTAAAAACAACTGCTGGATTATCAAGGGGGCCCATGAGGGCTCATATGGCATTGCACAGTACTCAATGTGACTGGAGGTGCTAAATGTTGTCTTCCACTTATCTGCTTGTCTGATGCACACAAGGGCACAGGGGACCACTGGGAACGGGTATTGGTATGTTCACTGTGGTCTGGTTTAGCCCTTAATTGTCAATGCAGGTTCAGAGAGTAAATATGGTTGCATGGGATCATGGTACCAGGGAGAAAGTTTATTGGCACCATCATAGGTGCTGTTAGGAGGCAGGTTGCTGGCCTTATCCATGCTAAAATCCTCGTCAGGAAATTTGAGGGTTATGAAGGTGCATCCAGGAGAAGTGTTGGTGCTGGTGGTGACTCCTGAAAAAGCATGCTGACCTGGACAGGAGGGGTTTAGTGCAGTGAATGATGGGACCATTTCAGATGGTTCTCCATCCATGGCACTAATTTGAAGCGAGTGCTCTAGTGGTTTTGTGGGTAGATTTAGCTTCAGGGCTGTTTTGTGGTCCATAAAAGTACCAGCTAGTCCAGAGTCAATTAGGGCTGAGAGAACAAAAACATTGTCTGAGTAATTTATGTGGACATACAGTGTGAATGATTGGTGAGAAAGAAACTGAGATGGTCTTACTGTATGGCAGTGAGTGCTCTCTCAGCTGGGCTTGAGAAAGTTGAAGATTGGTCAGAAATCACACACTGTTTTAGGAATTGGTTGGAATGGCCACAGGAGAAGCAGAGCTATGGTTCGCATGCGGGGCTAGCTAATCTCTGGAAATCTTAGCATTGGAGGGGGTAGAGGCTAAGATCTAAATCAGTAAGTGAGTCCAGGAACACTATCATCATGACACAGAAACTCTGTGAGCGCTTGATTAAGACCCTGATGAAAGGCTTTAAGCATAGAGTCATTCTATCCACTTCCAGCTGTGAGCATGCAAAACTCTAAGGCATTTTTTGGCCATGTTCTTTTTCCCTTGTGTGACCAAGGGCAGTGGCTCTCCTATCTCCTGGGTGTGTTGAACCCTTTGTCCAACCCTTTGAAAGAGCTGGACAAAGCAGTTGAAAGACTACAATGCAGGGCTTTTCCAGTAAGCAGCTTGAGGAACAGGGCAATCTTTTGCTGATATGAGATAGCCTCTTGGCCAGAGAAATACAAGGAGCATTGTAGTAGCTGGCCTTCGCACTGTACAGTCTTCTCTGAAAAAATGTTGAGATGGGAAATGAGCAAGCTGGTATGTGTAGCCATTGTTCAGTGTGACACAAAGCCTGATGAGGTAGTGTTGGTGAGCATATTAGGTTTGGCATCAAACTCAAACCCAAACACTACACTGCTGTTGCTCTCCCGCCATCTTTCCTGGGCTGCCATGGTGTTCGTGCAGCTCATTTCTCCTGCTCCCTCCACATGGATGGTGATGTAATCATAAATAGCTCAGTGATGGAAGCAAATGAAGGTTAGTGAAGTTTATTACCACTGCAGGCAGACATATTGAAAACGTGAATCAGTATTGCAGTCTGGGAAAGGTTAAAAAAGGTCAGGCGAAGTTCAAAGGACAATAGCAGGGCAAAATCCAATAATACAAGACCCAGATAATGAGATAAAGTCAAAACCAGAAATATCAACATGTAAATCAAAGGCTTGTTAGAAGTCAGGTAGAACACTCGGAGTGATTACTTCACCCGAGTCTGTGTTTGGAGTTCATTTATATAGGTGAGCATGATGCGAAACGGGTGCATAGGATTAAAATTTAGGTCAATGTAAATGACTGCAGTGTTTAAGTGTAGTCCTTGGTAGGTCATGGTGTTCTTTCATAAGAGGAGTCCAGGGTGGATTCTGGTACATATATGACATGTTTAAGCTTACACTTAATTTCCTGGTGCGCTACTGATAAGTGCATGCATAAATTCATCATGATGAAATTAATAAATATAAAATAGTAAAAGCAATAGTAAATATGTTAATATATGCTTATTTGTGGGCTCCTGAGTGGGCAACAGAAAAGTGTTTGCCCTGTCATGTTGACACAGCTATCCATGGTCAGGAGCCTAAGAGAGCAAAATTGGACTGTATCAGAGAGGAGTGGCATACACTCTCTCATGTCTGTCAATACAGCAATACTAGCCAATCATGGGTGTCTGTGCAGATAGTGCTTTTTTCCGAGTGTGTTATGCCACCACAGATGTTGTAGAAGCAACAGTTCAAAAACATGCAATGGCTGGTGTCCCATGTCTTGGAGGAAGCATGTGATAGCCTTCACCCTCCCTGGTTGGTAGCGGTCGTGTGGGTGGGTGGGAATAAGACATGAAATGTTACCAAAAAAAAAAAAGAGGTGTCATTCTCACAGTAAACATGAACAACCATTTTACCCTTCTCTGTGCCAAAATCGTTTTTCCTTGAGGAAATAATCTGGTAATGGTAATCTGGCATACTCATATTTTCGAATGAATAAAGCCTATATTTATTTAAATTATGCAGGTCGAAAGTATTCTTCCCAAACTAACGTGAATGCCAGACTTGCACATTAAATAAGTTGTATTAAAACCTTGAATTTCTGATAGATTTAGATTTGAGGTAGGAAACCTACTTCACTTTCAGTGATAAGGTTCATTCTAAATTGATGAAGACTGCACTTCACAGGTGAACTATTCATAGCACTGTGAGTCCAAACTGAAGTAATAAAAGGGATTTACTTAAAGGGGCATTTTTAAAGGAGCATTTTTTAAGAGAACTAATGAACAGTTCACTCCTAAAACTCAGCATGCAGGATACAGCAACTGGCAAGTATACCTATAAATACAGGTAGTCCTCACGTTACGATGGAGATGCGTTCCCCAAACACCCGTCGTAAGTCGAAAACATCATATGTCGAACCACTGTGTTGAACCATTTAGCCTAGCTTAGATATCTCAGCCTAGCTTAGCCTAACTTAGCCTATCTTTGCCCAGCTTAACCTACCCAGGAGTCTTTTCCTATAGAAGACATGCTTTTGAATTAAAATTAGCTCTTGATGCACACAAAAAAAACCCCCGTGGTAATGCACTGTAAAGTACATCGATACAAAAGGTAACTCCATGAGTGAGGCATTGCGTGAGGCGAGTGAGCCGAGCATCATCCCTTGTACTTCCGGGTGTCGTCTATGTACTTCCAGGTGTCATCTGAATGTCCGTGTATGTCATACGCTGTTACACTGGCCTGCCATCGATGCCTGCCCATGAATTTGAAACATTTTCTAAATATTTTACAATTTTTAGCGTATCACAATCGGCATTGTAAAATTTGTAAGTCGGGTCATTGTAACTCAGGGAGCATCTGTATAGATCAAGTTTTATGTAGCACAAAACCTAAACTAAGAGAAACAAAGGAGCCCAAAACTCTCTTGTATGGGCTAAGTGGTTTTAATTGGGTAATGTACTTTTGTGCATTTGTGCTTCCATATGTAAATAACCTTCATTAAAGAATGAAATGGAAGTAGTGATCTGTAACTGTAAATGAACCTAGTAATGACCGTGTTGTTTCCTGTTTAGTCCATCCATTCATTAAAAGTGTGGTTATTTTGTCATCTTTATATACAAATAAGTATCTTTGTAGGACAGTAGAATATTTTGGCTTCAGTGTCAACAAAGTGATGGTCAAAATGACATTCATGCCCATTCTGAATAGCAGTTACTATTGATTACTCGTTGCAAGTTCTCACTGCAAAGAGAGTAGCCTTCACAGGACATAGGACATGCTGATGTTTCGTAATAGCAATGTTAAATTATTCTTTATAAAAAGAATTAAACACAAGAAATTATAGATGTCCCACCTTACCAAAGTTCACGCTACCTGGTTATGCTCTGAGAAACCTTATGGTAAAAGCCTTCACTGGATAGTCTTCCTGTTTACGGTACTTTACTCTTTATTGTGCAATTTTACAACCACAGGCAACCCAGCCAGAGCTGCTCTTATCCTGACGGTATGCTCTCACTCCTCGGTTCTGGTTGAAATTATTCCCAGATAACCGATCTCCTTGGCAGTGTAGTTGATGATAGAGCTGGGTGTTAGACACACTCCTTAAACTTCTCTTTAATACATAGCATTAAGTGAACTTTCACACTGTTCATGTTTTAGTGTTGTCAACAGTACCAAAAAAAAGTCTAATTTCCATACAATGTTTCTAGGTTTGATTAGTGATCTTTTCTGTAAACATTTCTACTACATTAACTGTATTAATCTCTAAAAGTATTTATAATGAATTTGAATAATACGTAATACATCCTTAGGTGTTTTTGTCATTTATACCAAATGACTAGAAATGATTTATTCTGTTTACACCGGTGCTGAGCTGCACATCATTTTACCACTTAAAAACATGAAGTTATTTTGCTGCAGTTTTATGTGCTGTTAGACTACTTGTATTCAGAATTACAGTTTTAAGTGCTAAACCAATATTTCCCCCTAGCTGCATGACATTTGATTAATAACCTGAAACCTAAATGCAGCGACTGAGTACTGAGTTGAGTTTAATGAAGCATTTTGTGTAGACATTTTTCCCCCACACAAAGCTCACCTGCTTTTTGTTTTCCTCTTGTTGATGGCTTTTCCCATGTTTACTGTCCATACCTATTAGTAATCATTAGAATAACTGCAGACTGCTGATCCATGTATATACTGTTTGTATCCTATGCACATAATTGCCAATTTATTAGGTATAGCCATTATATACATTGGTCCCGGGGTTCGAGCCCTGGGTTTGGCACGGGTGCCTTTCTGTGTGGAGTTTGCATGTTCTCCGTGTCTGCGTGGGTTTCCTCCGGGTACTCCGGTTTCCTCCCACTGTCCAAAGACATGCACATTAGGTGGATTGGCTGCCCTAAATTGTCCGTAGGTGTGTGTGTGTGTGTGTGTGTGTGTGTGTGTGTGTGTGTGCACATGAACCTAAGTTCCGAGTTAGGGGAGGGTTGGGCGTTGGGCTGGTGACTTCACGACGCTCAGAAGTCCATACCAGAGGACATGAAACGACGCAACGGTCGAACGACTATGCGATCAGATGATGATGATGAAGATTATATGTATACTTCCTATTCATGCCATTGTACCAAAATTGCCTGCAGTTCCCCTAGCCAGTGCTCGAGAAATTCTCTGGTGTAGCCATATTGTAGCTACATTCCTTGGTCATTCTATCAAGATCACCTCAGATATAGGTTTACTATGCAGGTGTACAGTTACTGCCTGTTAGTCTGTCTGTCACTATGTACAGTTTGTGAGCCCTCCATCCTTCCATCAGTGGTAAAGACAACCAAAGGACCACTGCTGAGCAAATGTTATATGGGTGGTTAAAAATTCTTCGGAGTGGTAGAGTGGATGTTAGTGTTTATTCACTGATATGAGTCTATCAGCTACAGCAGCATTTGTAGGGGTTTTAAACACTGTGTATACTTACTGGTCAATTTATTAGACATTACCTAGGGTGCTTGTGATATAAACTTGGTTCTTTATAACGTCCATAAATTTAAATAATACATACTAATTGTGTGATCCATCCAGTGTAATGGTTTTTGCAACGATGCATGCAGTGTTTACCTAAACGTAGCCAATGCTTCTTTACTTGGAGAAATTTGGATGGCTGTGAGTAAAACATTCTAAGATTTTAATTTTGCCTGCAAGGCATATTTTCTTAACCACTGCAGCCAGGATGCTGAAGATTAATTTTGTCATCATAAGACGCTGTAGCCTCTGGAATGTCTGCAGAGGAATATTTGCATGTGAAAAAGCAGTATATGTGAAATTAAGCAAAGACTTTTAAGTGTGTCAGCAGTGTTTGACTTTGTTTACTATTCTCATTACATGTACTTAGACCAGACTCATGGCCTGTTGTTCGTGTTGGAGTGTTGCAGTGAGGGTGCTGTGGATGCAGAGTAACGAATGTCATAATATTATAAATTCATAACTTGTGAATTGTTGAACTTTCTCAACCTTTTGTATTTAAAGGCAGGATGGTAAGTTGTATGCTCTGCCAGGCCTCGATGAAGCTGGAAGAGAAACAATAAACAAAGCCCAGATTTTTTTTTTTTTTTGGATAAATTTTGCAATAAGTCTGAAAAGCACTTACAGAGCCCTGTACTAACTGTAGCATAACACCTATACGGATGCTGACAATTTGTTATCCATCTCCTGACACTGCGTCATCACAGCAAATGAACTCATGCATGGCAGTGACCAAAACCAGTTTATTCACATGAGTGAGTGAAGAAACATCTATCCATCACAGTATTCTCATGAATTTATGTTTCAGAAACTGCAACAGTGGATGGATGGAGTCATGCAGGATACAGCACTGTTTGTGCTGCTATGCAAAGCTCAGGAAAATAAAATGTGTCACATCAGAGCCTGTGTGGCAGACCATGCTTCACAGGCAATTGCAGAGGCATAGACTACACAGAAAGCCAGACTTCCGAATAAAATTTCATTAAAATGCAGCACTGAAATGTTTACCAAAGTGTCTATATTATTTATCAGTCTTGGCGGAAATCAATTTTTAGATAATCAAATGATCAAATACATCACTGCAATATCCCACTGTTTGTTCATTTAACTCAAACCCTTACTGGGGAACAGAGCAGTCTGTGTGAATGTCCTTTGAATACCCTGACACAGTGCTAAGAGACATTTATTGAAGCCTGTGTTTCTCTGTATGTTTGTTACACATTCGTGTATAATGTGATTGCACCCTGCTCTGGTATCATGGGGTCTATGAGACCCCCAGCCCTCTTTGAAACATGTTTTTTTTTTGGAAACTATCACAATTAGTGACCTTGCCTGCCATGTATTTTCTAAGTATGTGACACGTTTGATAGTTTCAAAGTCTTTCCGCTTATTTTTTATTTAGGTTTATTTTCGCTTCGCCATAGTACCTTCAATGTGACGGGTACTATGGGGTCAATCTGACCCCAAGTGAAAATAAACCTAAATAAAAAATAAGCGAAGAGACGGGTATGTGTGATCACAGAAGCCAAAAACTGTCAGAAGAACCCCGATGCAGAATATTTTCAGACAGAAACCAGGGCCGAAAGGGAATGGGGGTCAAGCAGACACGCCTTTGAAAGCATTTGACTGATTTCTCAATGACGCCATGATAACAGAGATTGTGACATGGACCAACCAAAAAATTGAAAATGTGAAAACCAGTTACACAAACCATGCTGGATTAAGGTACCACCCCCAGAGGCACCCGCACCAGCCACAAGCACCACACAGCCTCCTCCAGGACGACGCAAGAGATGCTATATTTGTCCCAGATCAAGTGACAAGAAAACCAAATTAGTTGTGCAATCAATGCCAACAGTAACATTTTTTGCCTACAGCGGGGTGAAATAAGCAGAAACTTGCACGTGAAGTGTTGTTCAATATTATTTGGATTTTAGAACACATTGTCATACCATATGATTTCAAGGAAAACAAAATATTATAATAAAGTGGTTGTTATTCTGGTCAAATAGCATGTTTTTCATCATGGGGTCAAACTGACCCCATGGTACCAATAATGTGACTTTTTTCATGGTACCAGAGCAGGGCTAAATGGATGAATGCTCATTGGACAACATGCTTTAAGCATGTCATTATGAGCCATTCCTGATGCACAGGCTTCACTGGAAGTGAATGGACTATGGGGAGGTGCATTTTGTAAATAAAAAAAAGCAATATTTTTAAATTAAAACAAATTTTTAGTGATTTAATATGATGGTTTCTACTGGGATTATACATATTGCAAAGTAATAGACGTGTCTGGGCGACACCTGCATGCAAACTTCCGCCTGTTGACACTCCTACATGCAAACACGAACAGCCAAAAACACTCACATAGACACTTCCAGACTTGAATTCCCTGCACGAGAACGAGATGGACTCTCTGGACTACAACCAAGATGCCTTGGCTATGGAGACAGACTCCAGTTCCCAGAGGTCCTGGATGTACGCAACATGGCCAATTACCAAAAAATACATAAAATAAAAATACATAAAATACACTGGAGATCAAAATTAGAGAGCAACCTACAATTTCCTAAATGTCAAGGTCACTATGTGGTCCTATGTGGAAATGATCCAAACAGGAGTAAAAGAGTGGTATTTTAACCTTTATGTTATGAGTTGCATAAATTGAGATGCACAGTATAAGAAGCTTAAATGAGATATTTGAAAAAGAACACTGATCAAAATTAGAGAACACTTTCAGACACTGCCCAGTTATTGGTGTTAATCTGGCAGCAGGTGCTAATTTCCTTAATTATCTGACAAACCCTATTTAACTGGCAGCCTAACTTTCCAGTTATCAATGACTTTGCAA
>JAQLOM010161341.1:0-12267 GCA_030068315.1 Chrysichthys thysi
GTGTGTGTGTGTGTGTGTGTGTGTGTGTGTGTGTGTGTGTGTGTGTGTGTGTGTGTGTGTGTGTGTGTGTGTTGTATGAAGTCAACCCTGGGGCCCATATGCCATACTCTTAGACCAGGCCTTAGTCCAGTACCCAAACAAGTGCACCATGGGCCAGAAAGAAATGATATCCTGCAGAGCTACTCTATGGTTTATACAAAATCAACACACACAAAATAATCTATTTATTACAATGAAATGAAATGAAATGTCAATTTCAAGTCCATTTTAGATCCCAAGTTACAACCTGGACCTGAAATGGACTTAACTGGGATGTTGACCATTTAATTTACACCTTATGGCTGACATTTCTTGTGACACAGAGGTTAATTTAAGAAAAAGCAGACATTTTGTTGGTTGTGTTAGTATTCACCCCTGGGTCAATACTTGGTCGAACCAACTTTAACTCGTTTTACAGCTCCAGCTTTTCTGAATATATATCAGCTTTGGTCACTCTATGGACATTGGGATCATAATACTTTTGCCCATTCCTCTTAGGAAAGTTTTGCTAGATTTCATGGAGACTGTTGGTGAACAGCGATTTTTCAAGTCTTGCCACATTGGTTCAACTCTGATACATTTAGGTTCTTGGGCTTGAAGCCCTAAATTGTAGCTTAGCGTTGTTCTGTTGAGTGGCACTGAATGCTCATGATATTTGGTAGAGGAAATCACTGATGCTTGATGTCAACAGTGTGAGACCTGAGAGACTCTGACCACCATACTGGTTCTTTATCTCCTTTTAAGACGAACTATGGACAGAATGTACACATTTTCAGGAATGATCTCGGATATAATAAACGTTCCGTACCGCATTGTCTTGCATCAAAGACTAGTTAAAGTGAGACATGTCATGTGGAAGTATACCATGTGTAAAGGTTGGAGAGTATTATTCAGCATTACTTGAAGAAACGTCAGCTAGCTGAATATGGCAGGTAGATTTCTCAAATGTTAATTACTGTATGTAGTTAGAGAAGGCATTTTTATTGAAGTTGATTTAAGCAATCTAGGCTAATGTATTCATCACATTGCAGAAACCTTGTTTCTGATTATTGCACCTTGACAGCTTACACATGCTTTGACATCATAAGAAACGAAACCATATATTATGTGTATGCAATAAATGCTTGAAACTACGTAAATAACGAGCTTTAACAGTCCTTTCAGTCTTCAAAATCTTGGCTGAATTTTTGAAAGGAGGAAAAACGAAGTGCCTGGCTTCTGTGATGTGCCCACGCTGGCTGATCTAGGCTTCTACGATCAGTAGCAGCACGTAGTTTATGAAATCTGAATTGAGATGGATCTGTTGTATTGTTCACAAATACTTTCTAAGGAATGTAAGGAACTGTGAAAAAGAGCAAAATATGTCTCCGGTAATTACAACATGTCACAGCAGAATAAACATCACATTCATTCATTGTAGCTGCACTCCACATGAGTTCCACAAAGATTTAGTCCTTTCTGTCTTTGCAGCTGACAAATTTGACAAAATGCAGTGTGGTGTGTGGGGTTTTTTTTTTGTTTTTTGTTTTTTCGCTGCTGTTGTTTTTCCCTCATATACCAGAGGTACTGTATACCATTATTACGTCCATGTGTGGAAATTAACAATTTACTAATTAACTGATTTCCCTAGATAATGAAGTGTGTAATTATTATGCAAATTGGAGATTTAGCTGGTTGTAATTGAATGAGAACTATTTTAAACACATCTGAGCGGTAATCGCGTCACACAAACGTGCACCGATTTATTTATCCTTCGATATGTGTCAGCGGGATGGCAAACATTGAGGCCGATATGCACAAGGGCGTGAATGAATGAAGATATCTTGTACATTCCTTTGTACATGCGCCTAGCCAAAAAAGTAGGACATGTCATAAATATCAGTGCTAATAAATGAGAAAAGGGAAGAGGAGGAAGAAGAAGAAGATTGAAGCTCTTGCGCTTTTGATTTTAGGAGCCAACAAGGAAACCTCATCCTTACGTTTATGATTGTTGTTGTTTTTTTTAAACTATTAAACACTCTCATAACTGTGCTAGGAATGTCCTCCTATCTCATCACAAATCATAATTCCTCACAGGCAGAACAAAAATGCAGCAGCAACTCACAAATCGGCACCAGACGCACTAAACGCATGATAAATATTTCAATATTTGCATATTTCAGGTGTCTCATGGTGGGCTTCTTGTTTTAAAGGATATCATGGCAGGACTGGGACAAGAACACTGAGCTATTAGATATCCAGCGTGACGGGTTATAATGCACAGGAAATGTAAACGTGCATGACCCAATGGTGGTAATAATAATAAGGATGCCGATGTAATGTATGCTATATGACCGTAAATATGTGGACGTCTGATCATTAAATCAATATGTCCTTTTTGAGCATTCCATTCCAGGTTTCGGTCTCTCTTTGCTATCGCAATAGTGAGCTCCGATCTTCTTTAAATGCTTTCCTCTAGGTTTGCTCCCACGTGGCTGTGGGAATTTGTGACGTTTCACCCAGGAGAGCATTCAAGAAGTCAGGTGTTAGGTGAGGAGGCCTGGGGTGCACATGGCATTTCAGTTCATCCCAAAGGTGTTGAGTGGAGTTAAGGTCAGGGCTCAGTTCAGGACACTTGAGATCTTCCACTCGAACCTTGGGAAACCGTGTCTTTTATGGAGCTGGCTTTGTGCACAGGTGCATCGTCATGTTGGGACAGATTTGGGCCTCTTAGTGAAGAGAAATTGTAATGCTGCAGCTCACCAAGACGGTCAGCTTATACCAGGTACATTTTAGGAACAGTTTGGAGAAGAACCACGTCTGGGGAGATGTCCACATACGTGTGGCCATGTAGAATAGTCTCGGCATCTATCTATCTATCTATCTATCTATCTATCTATCTATCTATCTATCTATCTATCTATCTATCTATCTATCTATATTATTCTTTAATTCCATGTGTATCACAAGGATTAAAAAAAAACATGACAGTACTCAGCTTGATTAAATGATCTAGTGGTAATGTTTTCAGTTTCTCAGAAGAAGGAGCTTGTATGATCTCTGAAGTGAAGAGAACTCCAGTCCTTCACTGGTCTTGGGAATCAAGTTGTTATTAATATAATACTTAGCACCAGCAGACCTCTGAATAGAACCAGTACGACCACCAGAGCTGTAAAAACTGACCCTAGGAGGAGGAGGAGGATCTCCTTGGTGCCAGAATTCCCACATAAGGAGGGCGGAAGTGAAGAAAACCCTGAAAAAAGGGGGATTATGTGACTTTAACCGTTGGGGACACTAACAGGTGGAGGTTTTGATCCATAATATCCGTGTGGAATCCCGGACACGGTGTTCCCCACGGTCTGCTGAAGTCCACTTTGTCCTCTCCGGGAGCTGGGACACCGAACCGGGGCAGTTCGGTGAATCTGGCAACCCTGGGAGAGATCAAGCGGTAAGCCAACCCAGCGCGCGCTCAGCTCTTCTGCCCTGATCCTCCACTGCGCCCCGTAGCGCATCAGCACCAGCATCAGCGCGCGCGCGCGAGAGAGAGAGAGAGAGAAAGGGAGAGAGTGAGTAAGAGAGCGCGCGCGCGCGCGCGAGAGAGAGAGAGAGCGCTCGAGCCCCCCGTCGCGCGCCCGGGTTCTTCCACTCTGGAGCGTCAGATGGCACCGCCGAGTCCTTCATCCCCAGGTTTCCAGCGCGCGACTTTTTTCCCCCTTCTTCCTCTCTTTCCTTCAGATTCTTTCTTTCTCTTCTTTCCTTCTTGTTCTGGCTGTAAATCCGCGCAGGATCTAGCCCGAGCGACTCCGGAGCGCTTCCTGCTTCCCGAGGATGCACAGCGCGGTTAGGCACGCGCACTCCCCCCGCGTCATCCCCTCGCGCCCGGATACAGGAGTTTCCCCCTGGTGGCGTCTCGCGCTCGCGGACAGACGCGCAAATCTGACAAGTTGAAGCCCAGGGGAAGGACACGATGCGTCCCCGCGTGCTGCTGGTGCGTCGTCTGGGCGGAGCGAGGAGTCCCTGACCCTCACCGGAGCGCTTTGTCTCTCTGTCTCTCTCTCTCTCTGTCTCGGGCAGGCGGAGAACCAGCGCGAGCCTTCCCTGTTTCACGAGTAGTATTTATTATTATTATTATTACTATTATTAGTAGTTGTTGTTGTTGTTGTTGTTGTAGTATTTGCTCCACGGGACAATTGGAGAAACTCGAACAACACAAGTCCTGGCCGATTCCCGGACCTCACCTGGCACCCGGTGACATTTCGGAGCTCGTGAACAAACAGACTTGGTGAAGGTGTGGAACGAGGGGCGCGCGCGAGCTGTTTGGAAGGGGTATTCCTGTGGGGTGCTGAGGGCGCGTGGGGAGCGGGCAGGGAGTGATCTGTGAAGGCATGAGCTCAGGAGGAGTGAGGGGCTGAAGTGCGCGCGGGGGATCTTCCCAGGGCGTTGGGTAGGAGTCTGAGGGGCGGGCGCGCGCGCGCGTGCGGCGGGGCAGCCCGGAGTGCCCGAGCATCATGGGCTGCTGCAGTGGGCGCTGTACACTGGCCTTCATCTGCGGCATGCAGCTGGTGAGTGACACCGACCTTTCTCACACTGAACACCCGCACAGAGCCTCCAGACACATGCATTCCATCATCATCATCATCATCATCATCATCATCATCATCATAACAAACATAAAACCCTCTCTTCCAGCCAGCCTTCAATCCATCCATCAACACCTTATACAAACACCAAAACAGCTCTGCTGTACACTCCTAATGAAGGTCCTTCTTCATGGACTTCTGTTAGGACTCGTGCAGGATTTGTATTTATTTATTTATTTGTTTGTTTGTTTATTTATTAACCAGCCTCTGGAACAAGGTACCACACTGTACTTTTGCTTGGTGCTCTGGTGGTGACATCAAAAGGAGACATGTGGTGCCCCTTCTGGACCATGCACAGTAGTAATGAGGAGAGGGTGGAAGAGTAATGCTTTATAAGCCCATGGAGGGGGGAGGGGGTCACCCAGAAGATATGCGTGAAGCTGCTTTGTGACGACAGGTAAACAAGTACAATACGGGTGTGTTGAACTGAAGCTTTGGAAGATAATGAAAAGACACACTAAAGCTACAAATGATGCACGCGTGTGAACCTTTCAGAGAGCAAACGGGCAGCTTTAACTTTCTCACCAGAAGGAGAAAGATCTTGCAAAGATGCGTTGGAGGAAGCTTTAAAAATGTTCACCAGAAATCTTCAGTAAAGCCTAAAAAAGATATATATATATATATATATATATATATATATATATATACAGAGAGAGAGAGAGAGATCGATCCTTTTTTAGTTTGTTTTCATCAACTCTTACAGGATCCTCAGTCATATTTAATACTCAGCATTCTCTCCATTAAATATTTACCCAAATGTGAAATTTATGCGCACAAACCAGTGGCAAAAAGTGCGTTTAAATAAAATAATCAGCAGTGTATAGGACAGTCATTTCTCCTTAAAGTGTCCAGTTACGCATATGATCATGCCTTTCCACCTACAATGCATTAGCAATATTAACTTTATTATAGCGATGTTCTCTGTGCTGCATAGCGTTCTCGGTCATTTTGGAGTAATCTACAGCTCTGAACACCATTCTAGACATTTCTTGTAGTTTACATTTTACATAGCAAAGAATTTAAAGTCTGGATCAGGATCATTTTTAAACGTAACTGCACCAAAGTGGTTCAGTCTGTCCTTATATATTTGTATATATTCATTTACAGAATTAATTTCATCTCATTTAAAAAAAAAAAACACTTGTACAAGTCTGTATCAATTCCAGCAAGTCAGATAAAAGTGACTTCGATAGCGTAAGCACTAATCTGATCTTCCATGCGTTAAGTTTATGATATAGATGGGAATTTGAGGGGGGAGAAAAAGTCCACTCACTGCACAATCGTTATTGAATCAAGTGTTAAATAGACTCTTGCAGGGCTGAATTACCATTTACAAAAGAAAAGAGACACAGCAAGCGTCGATTCCAGCTATACAGGTTAATTCAGCGCTGCAGGTGTTAACCTTGCTGTGTAAAATGTGGGTCGTGCAAGGCCAAGGAGAAGTATAACAGGCAATAAGAGAGCAATCTTCGCTAAATCTAGTGTAACACTAGGAGGTCTGGATCTATCTCCCATGGTGGAGCGCGCCGCTCATGAAAAGCCGTCTGGGTTAAGCGGTTAGCCTGAGGTGACTATTATTTATGCTCATCTTGATTGGCTTTTCAAATAGGCAATTAGCAGTATGTCTGCCGAAAAGAGGTTAAGAAAACTCCTAGGGTGATGACATTTCCCGTCGATAGTGCGGTCATAAAGCGCGTGAAGCTGTCTATATGGAGAACCCGATGAGTAAAACTTGTTTCGTAGTCTGTGTTGGGTTTTTGCACCTGATCACGCAGGCGCATTATTATTATTTTTGGTTCCTGCCTTTTTTTTAAAAATAAAAACTGGTACAGAACACCAAAATACATTTTAAGCAATACTAGTGCGATGAAATGCACAAATACAGAAAATATACGCAAAAATCCACGTCTCGATCCCCTTTCTCCCCCCTGAGCTCGGTTCTCACTACAGCCTACTGCAGGATCGTTTATGAGCCGCAAGAGTCAGTGCATTAAGCTGTACCCGATTACTTGTTGAGAAAACTCATTTGCTTTGCGTTAATTGAATGCACGAGTTAATGTATATATATATATTCCTGACTGCACCATTTAAAAACAAAAAAAAAAGGGTTGTGGGTTGAAAAAACAAAGCTGTTTGAAATCCACTGATAGAGTGATGATATGATTTTCCTATCCAGTGATGGTTGTTTAGAAGTGTAGATGACAGAAGAAAAAAAAAAGCTGAGCTCGATCAGGAGCTTGACAGTGAAAGTATTAGTGCTGCGTAGTACATTATACTTTATAGCAAGGTCTCATCAATGGCATAATGTGCCGCAAACTTGGGGAGGTTGTGGGTTCAAAGCCCAGGACCAACCAGGTACACTGAGGTGCCGTGAGCAAGGTACTGCTCCCCAGGTGCTGCGCTGTTCGACTGCCCCCTGCTTCACCTGGTGAATGGGTTAAATGTAGAGAAGTAATTTCACCATGTCACGCTATGCTGCGCTGCAGTGCGTTTCACGTGCGATAATCACTAGTATCACTTCTTCTTCTTCATTCAGTGCAAAAACAAAAGATCTAATCAAAGGGCATTTCACGCTGTGTAATCACGTGACACGTCTGTCCCTGATCGCCTGCGTAAAGCTACAGTAACCTCTCCGCATCATTCTGGGTGTTTCTCGAACAGCCATTGGAGGTGATGTTGCACTTGGTTTACGAAAAACGAATCCATTGAAAGATATTTATCCAAGGTTTTCCGTTTAGGATTTACCGTAAGTGGGTCTATTAACCGAAATGGAATGTCGTAGTCACAAGTCTGTTTTCTTTAACGTACGATTACGTGAAACGACAAATCGTCGTGTTTTTGTGAGCTTAGAATGCGTCCTTTAGATCTACACCTGTCAACATCTGTACGTATATCAAAACGTGTTCTGGCTCCTCGTCGGTGGAATGATCGTCCCATTGAGGTCAGACCTGCCGACTCCTGGACTACCTTCAAACGCCAACTGAAGACCCCCCTCTGCAGGCTGCACCTCTCCCCTGCGTCCCTGTCCACTCTGTAATCCCAGTGTAACCCAGGCTTCGTTCGGTCTAGCCTGGTCCTGATGTGTTCAGGTTAGCTCCTGGGGTTTTGTTCTCCTTTTAGTTAGATCTGTGGTGTTATGTATTTACATCTGCACTCATTCATGGTTAGCTCTGTTTTAACTGCTGTTAGCTGATTGGTCCGTCTACAGAATACCACACTAGGTGTTATCCTGGCACGTATTCGCTCGGCACGTGAACTTTTTTGCCTCTTTTTGCACTTGTGGTACATCGCTCTGGATAAGAGCGTCTGTTAAATGCCTGTAATGTAATGTAATGTAATGTAACGCGTAGCGAGCGGGTCCACCTCTACAGAGCGGCCATGTTGCTCTGCTACAGGAGCTCAGAATGGACAAACGTCTAGAGAGCACCTGTGCAGGTTTTGTAGTTTTAAAAGTGCCAGTGCGAATCTGTAAGGAAGCACCGGAAGGACAATAAGGACAAGGAAAGATGGACAAGGAAGAAGAGGAATCGGGGTTTGCTGGGGCTGGCTGACAAGTCTGAGAATTCAAATTTTGTGAAATAAAATAAAGTAAATAAATAAATACATAAATGTAAAAAAAAAAAAAAGTGCTCCATGGACATGACAGCCGCCGTACCTTCTAATACATACTTGGAGGGTTAGGGTGAGGGGCGTTGGGGTTGGGGAATTCCACATGGTGGACCTTCAACGGTGAATAATCTGATGTGGATGTAAAAAGTTATGACGTATGGTGCTTTGCGTTGTTGCCTGTTTGTACCAGCTGCCCCTTTGTCTTGGGAGCTTTCAGTGTTTTGTGAGCTTTGTCAATAATTAATACACAACTTCATTGGACGTTTCGGTACATACCTTTTTTTAAAAAAAATTATTTATTTATTTATTTAATTTTTATTTTTTTTATTTTTTTTTATATTAAGTGTTCACTGTTTGGCCTTTTTGCTCATACTTGCCCAAGTGTTCACTCGGGTTTTAAATTTGTCCTTCTCAGTCACCAGCTCCTGAGACTCTTATTAGTCTCTAGTCTTCTAGGTTGTAAATCTGCAGACGTTCTCCGAGGACGTTGAGTCATTCAACCGTTTGCAGTTTTGATGAGCAAATGAGCGCATTTCCAAAATGACTTAATGTGAAATAAATCATCAGAGGCGTTAACGTTATAGCTCGGCTGCTCATCTGTGTAACCTGTACCTGATCTGGTGTCCGAGCCCTTCCTTGTACCGACTGTTTCCTTCTCTCGCCGTGTGAACGCCCTGTATAGTTGAAGTTTTTCACACATGATTGTTTTGTTTTTATTGCGGGGGTTCACTGTAAACCGATTGCACACAGCGTACATCATTAAAAGTAGTGATTAGAAATTTGGTTAAAAATATGACCTTGAGTATGAGCAACAATTTGATGAGAAATTTGATATTCTTATATAACCTTTTTTTTTTTTTAATCGTAATATGATTTTCTTAAATCTCTGGTCGAGAGAACGCCGTGTGAATCTTAGCTGGCGTTTCTCACTGGAGCTCGCTGTTTTTTTTTTTGTTGTTTTTTTTCCTGTTCAGTTTTTTTTCTTTTCTTTTTGTGTTTGATGCTTGTTTTCTCTTTTGATGTGATTCTCCTTTGATGTTATTTTGTTCCCCCATCCGCTTGTTGTCAGGTGCGGGACATTACAGGCCGCACTTTTCGGCGCATCAAAATTCCGACCTGAAATCGAGCGTCATAATTTTTCGCAAGGTATTCGCTCTGAAGCTCATTGTACCGCAGAGCTGTTAATTCCTGGGCTCCGCTTGGTCCGAAGTTGTGGATGAATGTTCTGTACATTTTCTGAGCATCCTGCAGGCCAGGTGTTTTCTGTAAGGAGACAGTACATTTTGGAAGGAGTCTCCAGTGTACAATTCTTCATAATAGTCTTTTATGTCCCAGGACGGAGGGATTTGAAGTTTTTTTTTTGTTTTTTGTTTTTTTTTTGGTCTTCTTAACAAGAATCAAGGCTGGTGAGAGAAGGACTGTTAACAGCTGCTGTAGGTTCCATGAAATGTAATTATAAATGGATAAAAAGCATGAAACGTCATTATTTGCTTCTTGCTGTTTATCAGCAACTCTGCTTCATGTCAGGAGACATTGTTGTTGATTATATTCCTCTAACAGCAAGCCCTGTTTTTTATTATTACATAACGGACTGTGTGGTTTCCTGTACGCTGTACACTGACTCACCACAGTGGGCACTGATGGTCTCACCATGCCCAGCTGGCATGCTGAATCAGGCCTATGTGATGGGTCATTTGACATTAAGCAAAGCTCGTTTAAGCTAATGAGCTGGCTGTTTTGCTCTTTAATTCATTCTGATTGTGCTAGGTGATCTCATCACCTGGATGGGGTTCAGTAAAGCTTACAGAGCCTTTTCTGCTCCTTGGCAGCCAGCTGCATGACATCAGAGCTGCCAAGAATTTAGCGGTAGTCATCTTTGCTTGGTGCAACGTTGAAAGCGAATCATGCACCGTAGTCTACCTTACTGTAAATATATAAATGTATGTCTGATGACATAATCATGCATTGTAATGGCACACACACATGATCCACAAATGTACTGTAGTATCTGCTCGCACTATATGCGGATCTTTCTCTTTATTTCTCTCTGTAAGCGTACACACACACACGCACACACACACACTGACCTTTCGCGATCACTTCAGGGTCTGCACTCAGCCACTAATGTTCTTCTGGAACGTCCATTCTGAGCAGAGCCACATCCCTAAATGATTTGCGGAGACCTACACAGCATGTCTGTGTGGAATTTACACAGACACACTTCTGAAAAATCTTCACGTTGTTGCTGTGGTATGTTTTCCTTGGACAAAACTCTGAACATTTCTAGAGCGCTTATTAAAATGTGTGTTCCCTCTGTTGTTGAGGAATGTCCATGTTCCCGTAAAAGAGCCCTGTAAAATGCGTATAAACACTGATTTACACTTTCAGAAGGTAAAACTAACGTGTACCGTAGTTCACTTTGCAGTTGGACACCGACTTTAGACTGCCTTACTGTTGCTGTACACAGTTTGGCAGCTCTGGCCGTCAGTGGAAAGTAGAGAAACACCAGTAGAGCTGGGTTCAGAAAGGGTTCACTCTGATTAAAGGCTAGACAAAGTAGTCCGAACCAGAGTTTTGGCTAGGAAAGCTTTTTCCCTGTCCAGTGTCCAGAAAGATTTCATTTTTCTGAAGAAATTTGAACCTGGGGACGACGGTGAGGTGTAGTGGTTAGCACTGTCGCCTGACAGCCTGAAGGTCCTGGGGTTCATTCCCCGGGGTCGACCTGGGCACCTTTCTGTGTGGAGTTTGCACGTTCTCCCTGTATCCATGTGGGTTTCCTCTGCGTACTCTGGTTTCCTCCCACAGTCCAAAGACATGCACAGAGGGGATTAGGCTAATTGGCGACTCTAAATTACCCGTAGGTGTGAATGTGAGTGTGAATGGTGGTCTGTCTCTGTGTGTCGCCCTGCGGTGGACTGGCGACCCGCCCAGGGTGTACCCCGTCTCTCGCCCGAAGTCAGGTGGGATTGGCTCCAGCTTCTCCTGCAACCCTGAACAGGATTAAGCGACAGAAGATGAGTGAGTGAGTGAATTCGAACCTAACCAATAAGAGGCTTTGTTACACATGTAAATATTATGACTTCAAATCAGTTTGCCAAGTTTTTAATGAGCAGTAGCGATTGAGCAAATGCTCAACATTAACCACTAAAATGTAAAAAAAAAAATGTTTTTGTTGCGGCAAAGTCCTCTGCAGACCGGCTTATAGCTCTGTTTTGCATGAGCATTATTACTGTGTATTTTTACTGGCAAGTATTAATTTATCTTTTTTTTTTTTTAAATACATTTTTCGTTGATCTCATTGGTAATTACTGGAACAGAACTATTAGGATTCTTCAAAGTTTTGCACCCTGCCTCCCACATCAGTCAAAGCTTAAGGAGGTCCTACTGAGAAGACACACCGGCGTTCTCTAGTCTTAATGAGCTCTGAGTTTAATGTTCAAAAACAGGAGGGTTTTATATATATATATATATATGGGATGAATACTGCAAGTTGAGAAGGACAAAATGAAAAAAGAGACGTGAACTTTATGTTGACAGAGATGTGTCTTGCACAGAGGAAGAGGTCAGATAGTCTCAGGGCTAAACTCTAACAGTACAGGAATCAGAGAGACGAACGGAAAACATCTGCTAGGCTAGAGTGTCCCAGTATATCGAGACACTGCAGAACCTACAGGAAAAGAAAATACAGCGGACCCTCGACTCATGAACTTGATTCGTTCCGAGACTCTGTTTGTGAACCAATTTGTTCGCGACCCGAATCAATTTTTCCCACTGAAATGAATGTGAATACATTTAACGTGCTTCAGCCGCAAAACATATTTTCAAAGTGTATTATGGGTTTATGTGTGGCAATAAAACATAGTTCATCAATTAAAACAATCTTAATGATAGAAAAATAAACCTAAATGAAATAAACAGATGACTTTAAGGCACGTTCCCTTTGCGGTGGAGACGTAGTCGCTGGCGTAGGTGGACGGTGGCGGAGGGATATGGTGGCGCT
>JAQLOM010161354.1:0-12266 GCA_030068315.1 Chrysichthys thysi
TGTGATTATTAATGGAACAGCTTCAGCAGCGGCTGTCTGTAGCCGGAGCTCAGTATTTGTGTAGCGGGGTGTCGCGGATGGACGGAGCTCAAAGACACAGTGCGGCCACCTACATTAGATGAGGTCCTTTCTGACAAACTCTCACTTTTGACAGAAATGTGATTTAAATTAAATCTCGCTTAAACATTAACTCCCTGTTAGCAAAAAAAGCACATAAAGACCTCATAGCCCCATGGAGAGTGACACAAAACTCTACAAAAAATATTAAAACAACTGAACTTTACCTGATAACATATCTACATATTCTTTAAAGCTAAAACAACACAACAGGACTACACAATCACTCATATTACCATATTAAAGCTTTGCAGTTCATTTTCATCATGAGCAGCATTAAACACTCACCTCTTCCCCCTTTAGGAAGATAACAATGGCATAACGACAGCAGTCTTAAAGCAACAGGAGCCAGAATACAGATACTCCCAAATTGCACTTTTTTCTTAAATAGGGCAGTGGTCTGAAAACAAATATTTTAACAAATCAAATAAAATAATATTTGAGGTGTTGGTAAAGTTTCAAACAAACAGGAAGAACAATAAATTATAATCATATAATTTCAACTTGGTTACACAAGATAGGCTAAGCTGGGCTGAGATACCAGGCTGAGTGGTTCAACACAGTTGTTTGACTTACGATATTTTCGACTTACCTGTACAGTTATGATTCAGCAGGATAAACATCAGTGGACTAAATATTTATCAATGGGGAACCCCCAGTGATGTGATGACACACATGCTATGGCAAAATCACAGGCAGAAATAGTTTCCACCTCTTGATATTACGTGCAACGGAACGCATGAGTGCAGCCACAGATTTCAAATCAACACTCACCATGCATGGCGGCGGCAGGTTCAACTGGAGTTGCTCCATTTGCAGTTGCATTTGGGTTTAAAGACTTCACGCAGACATCGAATAAGCCAGGACTGGGACTCCTGGTCAAAATGTCCAGGCTCCAATTGCAAAGGAATGTGTTCAAAGATCAGGCTTAGTTTTCTGTTCATTACTGTGGAATGATTGTGTTGAGTAATGAACTGAAATCTATAAACAGCATCCTCAGATATGAGGTCCTTTGTTGACCATTTAGAGCAATCGGCATACTAGAACGGGTCGGCCAAAGCACTTCATTATGATAAGTGTGACTGCAACGGGGCAGTACTCATTCAGGCAGGACACAGGCAATTTCTTTGGATTAGGAATGGTGGTGGTCATCTTGAAGCACACAGAGAATGGCTTGCCACAGGGAGATATTCAAGGACATCTGCAAGCTGATTAGCTCGTTCACTGACCATCTGACTAGGTATGTTGCCAGGACCTGTACCTTTCCATGAAAAGCTACCTCTCAAGGCTACCTTTCAAGGTTTTTTCCCTATGCTGCCTCAGAAACTGTACAATTGTTATCTTGTCCTTGTTCATTAAAGCACAGTGGAAACATATTTTAATTCATCTGAATTTAAATCGCAGAGAATGTGAAACTAAACAAAAGAACAAAAGGAAGTTTATTTGAGGAAGTTTATCTTCATTCCTCCCCAAATTAACCTAAGTATATATGCCAGGGGTAACATGGCACAAATAGCGGAGTAGCAGCATTGTCTGTGCGCCCACATCTCAGTATCATTTTGGCCTTTATTTCCCTAGTCTAGTAGTTAGAGAATTCCTGGCACTCAGAGATATATTGTGAAATTTGCTAAGGTAAGAGAAGTTCAGTTGCTTCAGGGCAGCCAAGCTTCTTGAAGGCAGTGAGGACACAAACCCTGTTCTTTTCCTCAAACCTGGTTGCTACTGGTCTGTCTCCTTGGACAGCAGCCCTATGCAGTTTTTATAATGTTCCACAATTTCCAGCACAAAGTCCAGATCATCTAAGCACCAAGGAAAACACACTGTGCTCTACAACATCACCTCAGTTATGATATTTGAAAAAAGTTTCCAAAGCTGTTGTAAGGAAGCGACAGGATACAGCCCCTTCCTTAATCATGACCCTAATTTTGAAAGAGTTCTGTAAGAAAAACTGGACTGTTTATTTAAAATAAATAAGACCCCTGATACCCCTGGTCTGTTGTGGGATACCATGAAAGCCTGTGTCTGATGGCAGGTGGTAGCTCAGGGCTTTAAGACGTTGGCCTACTGATCAGAAGGTTGGGAGTTCAAGTCCAAGCACTGCCAAGCTGCTACTGCTGGGTCCTTGAGCAAGGCCCTGAACCTGCAACTCCTCAGTTGAATTGAATTAAATGAAATAAATGTAAGTTGCTCTGGATAAGAACGTCTGTCAAATGACAGTAATGTAATGTCTAAGCATACAGTATCTTACACCACTGGGCTTAAAAAGAACAGTAGAATAGAACAAAGGTAACTTGAGCTAGAACTGCACAAACTTCAGGCTAAACACAACTTATCTGTGTCAGAAGAACAACGTTCAAATGAATAAGCCAGCCTGAGAGAGTTTACTAACAAAGAAGGCTGAAAAAACAATTTTTGATGAGGCAAAGGATGTATGAGATTGCTAACAATCATAACCGCAATTTGGCCAATCTTCTTCAAAATAAGGCCTCTTCCCAGAATATTTCATATATCAGAAATTTGACTGGCATATTTAACTATGATAATAAAGTAATCAACAACATAAAAAAAAATTCAAGCAATTATGCACCTTATGATTCAATCCATTCTTAAAGAAAGATATGATTAATATATTCCACAAGGGTGGATTTACCAAAAATTACAGCTGTACAGACAGACAATAACTCAGAGTGAAATTAAGAAATGCATTCAGCTATTCCCTAACAAGAAAGCCCTGGTTGTTTAAGGATTTAACACAGAATTTAAAAAATAAAAAATTGAACACCACCCTAGTCAGTCCTTGCTGACATGCTTGTTTGAGGCTAGAGCTCGTCCTCTATCTTTAATGGGGACTAATATCTCCCTGGTATTAAGTTTATGTTAGTTAAGATTTGAAGCTTCCTGCAAAGATTCTGCCCTCTTGTTTAGTAAAAGTCCTCCCCCTCTGTTATTGCTAATGATTAGACTGGTTTAATACTTGGGCGGTTTTCACAAAATACAAGTCGTCTGCTCAACGTTATTTAGCATTCCACGTTGAACAACCCAGAAGCTTTGGTTATTTTAGTACTTAACAGGCTACTAGGCAAGGTTGTCCCTTGAGCCCACTGTTATTTGCACTAGTTATGGAGACTTTAGTTGCAATTATCAGACAAGACACTAGTATCAGAGGCAGACGAATCCTTTTAATTAAGTGTCAGCATAAAATTTCACTGTATGCTGATGTTTTGATATATTTAAAAAATTCCCCAGCACATTCTATTCCTATATTGACAAAGCTAATCATTAACTATAATTCTTTTTATAATTATAAAATAAAACTTTCTAAAAGTGAAGTCATGGGCGGCATGGTGGCTGAGTGGTTAGCACTGTCGCCTCACAGTGAGAAGGTCCTGGGTTCAAGCTCCGGGTTCGGCACGGGTGCCTCTGTGTGGAGATTGCATGTTCTCCCCGTGTTTGCGTGGGTTTCCTCCAGGTACTCCAGTTTCCTCCCACAGTCCAAAGACATTCACAGTAGGGATTAGGCTAATTGGCGACTCTAAATTGCCCCTAGGTGTGAATGGTTGTCTGTCTCTGTGTGTTGCCCTGCAGTGGATTGGTGACCTGCCCAGGGTGTATCCCGCCTCTCACCTGATGTCAGCTGGGATTGGCGCCAGCTTCCCCCTGCGATCCTGAACAGGATTAAGCGGCAGAAGACGAATAAGACGAATAAAAAGTGAAGTCATGCCACATTCGAACTCACAAATGTTAGATCTAAACATCTCACAACATTTTTGCTGGTCTCCAGCAGGATTCCTGTATTTAGATATAAAATGTTCATAGCATTTAAAAGATTTATTCAAATTAAATGCTGTTGTCATGGGCGCTGGCAACCCACAGCTCCAACTAGACTGCAACTCCCAGGAGCACCTGCGCTCTCACAACATGCCCAACGGCCTCTCGCGGTCAAGGTCACCTGACTTTTAATGAGACGCAGGTGCAACCCATTACTAAGGGACTATATAAGACTTTCTCATACACACACCTGTTGCGAAGCATTAGTTCTGCCCCTTGTGTACACTATTGCTGAGCCTTTTGATTCTCTGACTGCCTACCTGTTTATTACCGTTTTAATATCCCATTTTTGCCTCTTGTCTAGCCATTATCTGCCTAGTTTGATTCTTTCTGGTTACAACTTTGGATTGTGTTTTTGGACTTTGTCTCTGCCTTGCGTACCCTAGCGCATTCGTCTGATCTTTTGACTCCCTGCTTTTCATGACCACAATTCTGCCTGTCGTTTGTCTGATTTGTTTGTTATTAATAAACCTCATTCATCTGCACATGCATCATCCTGTCTCGCCTCCTGAACCTGACAGATGTTCCTCTTTTACAAACTATAAAATTTGACCTTGATAGGTGGTGTGGCCTATTCCTATCCCTTTTGGGTCGTATCTACCTAATAAAAATGTATGTCCTCCCATGTCTCCTATATTTATTTTAGATGTTATGCTGTCAGAGAAAAGTCTTACACACTATTATGTCATTTATTTAGCATAAAAGACAACTTTCTGTGTCACTTTTACCTAGCTCACCTGCGAAACAGATTCATTAGATAGGACCCCTTTGATGAATTTATTTTATGAGAGAGAATCAGAAAGTAAAGGCAATTTTTAAATTACACGATAACCAGAAAAAGCGTAAGCTAAAAAGTGCAACATTGAAGAACAGCATGTTGTACTGCACTTTCCTTGGGCAGAGGTAGTGAAACCTGTGGAAATCCATCATTGAATAGTTGATCAGTAAGGACATAGGATAATAAATCCACAAAAGGTTTATAAGTGGGTACAAAGAGTTAAAGTGGGAAGAACAGGTGTAACTGAAGAAAGTCGTTCTGGTTACCCACCAGGTAGCACACAAGAGCACATCGACAGGGAGGATGAATTGATTAGGGAAGACCGTTGGACAACGTTGTCTTAATTGGCTGCACATTTGGATATCAGCTATGGATCTGCCTTTGAAATAATGGACAAAGCACATGGGCAAACACTAAAGAGTGCAAATTACTGTGCATGGTTGCAAAACGAACTTAAACCTGCAATTTGCAGCAAAAATAGAGAAATGCCTTCCAAAACAGCTTTGCTGCTCAATGAAAATGCACATCCTCATACAGCAGCAGTGACAGAACAGACAGTGCAGCAGCTTGGGTCTGAAAGTCTTCTACATCCTCACAGATTCATAGATTCACCTCTGATGATGAATTAAAGGAAGCGGTGCACACCTGGCTTCGGGAGCAGCTAAAAAACTTCTCTGCAAACATACACAGGCTAGTTGAACACTACAATAAATGCAATAAAAACAATAAACACCTGGCATGTGGACTATGTGAAGAGTGGTGTGTTCAATTTCTGACGGTTACTTCTATTTAAGCTGTTAAATTCATTTTGCATTTACTTTTTGATTCTCACTCATACATCTCTCCGGGGAAAGTTGCAGCACCAGAAAAAGACAATGTGGTCTTAATGAATATGTTGAATATGTTAGTGTAAAGCCAGGAAGTTTAATGGGTACAGTAATTGCTTTTCTTTGTTAAGTCAAAAATCCTGACTTCTAACTCAAGCATCCTAGTATCTACAGTAACTCTGCCTGGGAGAGGCAGTTCAAGATTTTAAATAGGCTTTACATCACTCTTGAAGCCAGACACAGAATGAATCCAACTCCTTCAGAGCTTTGTACTAAATGTCAATCTGCTGTTGTTCATTTTTTCTTTGTTTATGGAATTGCCCCCATGTACAGCAGTTTTGGATTCTAATTCTTCAGTAGATTAATGTAATTTTATGTGCTGTCTACATCTTGGTTCGAGGGCTTGCTTGCTGGGAGTAAATGATGGGTTACCGATTTAATTTTCACTACAGAGACCTTTTACAGGTTCGACTGAACTGTGCTTGGAAATGTACCTTGGTCTTGTGGATCAGTGATAAAGTTCCTACTCTCAATCAGTGACTGCAAGTTAAAGAGTCATTCCGTTTGAAGCCTTTTCTTCTAAACTTTTCATTCAACTGGACCCCGAATCCATTTCTTGATTATCTGGGTGCCACTGCATATCAAAGGATGAAGTCAGGTCTTATGGCTTTGGCCTGGAAAAAGGATGTGGAGCCAAAGCTTGATATGATATCAATCTGTAATATGTAACTTTTTATTTTCTGTGCAAGTTTAGTTGCTTGTATTTTGTATAATGTTATGTTATGTTTTATGTTTTCGTCATTTTCCCTGCTGTGCTTAAAAAAAAGTTATACAAAAACCTTTTTTATGTTATATATATATAAAAAAAATGTTAAAAAATGTCTACATCCCTTTCTTGTACAACACATAAAAGACATAAAAGAACACTGTCCTTCAACCTTTATATATAAAGTGTTTACTGAATACTTGTGTTATGCTGTGGTATACAGACCATGTGAAAGATGGCTTAGACTACCAATAGCCTATTTGTCTAATTGACCTTGATGGTTTATTTGCTAAAACATTTAGCTTTATTAATTTTGCAGACGATTAAAAGCAGCCTACACATGGGCTGAAGGGATTACGTCAAGGTTCCTACAGGGTTGGTTTGGTAAAACTGGGATTTAAACTTTCAATTACTCTTTTCATTTCTTTAAGCATTGTTTATGCAGCGAGGTGTGACATGTGTGATTGCATTGCTCTTGTAGAACGTATGATCGCTGATCATATCATTACAAGATTTTATCAGTGAGAAGACCCATTTTGTGCTATGACGCATCTAAGTTTTAATATTCAGCTAGCAACATTCTAATGTCCTGTAATATGCAGTATAAGATTACAAGTTTAAATGTTTATTATCAAAATTCTGATTTTTAGAAAGATTTTTTTTTTAAATTTTTTTTTAGAAAATTCAGATTTAGAAAGTGGATTTTTGAACAGTGGCCTAATGGATATCTAGTAAAGTTTAGTTTTCTTTCAGCAACAATGTTAAGTTTTAAAAGTTTCTATTTGACTATTTCATAAGGATATATTTTAATCATAATAAATGATTAATAAATGGTATAATTCAGCAAACGGATTACAGTCAGATACACTACTGACCAAAAATCTTACACAACCTATGTCTTGAACTCTGGCAACCCACAACCACAAGAGGACTCCATTTCCCATCAGCACCTGCATTCTCCCAACATGGCCAAAGACCTTCCGAGGTCAGGGTCACCTGACTTCCTGACTTCTAATGAGACGCAGGTGCAACTCGTTACACAAGGACTTTAATAGACTCTCGCATTCACACACAAAATGTGAAGCATTAGATTTGCCTTTGTGTTCATGCTATTGCCAAGCTGTTGTATTTCTGATTGCCTTCCCGTGTATTTCTGTTTCTGTTTCCCGTTTTCCGAGTCTTGCCTTGCCCTTATTTGCCCTGTTTGGATTTCTGTGTTGACTTTGGACTGTTTCCCTACTCTGATTTTTGCCCTGCCTTGTTTTGTCTGTCCGCCCGATCGTTGACCTTTGCCTGCCCACGTTTATGCCCATTGCCTTTCATTATATCTGTTTTACTGCATTATTAAATATCCTCTTTTATCTACACATGCATCCAGCGTCACCCACAATCTCTGACAACCTATTAGTTATTAATGCAAAAATAATGGTTTCAGATGTTTTATAAATGTTTTTATGACTTCTGAAAGCAGAATGAGGGCTACTAAATAGTGTGACAGAAAATTCTCCAGAACAACTATGGCAGATTTTCCAAGATGGTCTTTAAAACTTAACAGTTAATCTCCTTATGAAACTGCACAAATAGTACCAAAGACTAAAGTTTTTTGCTGATGTTTTTTTTAAATATAGGGTTGCCATATCAAATCTTCTTACTCACTCACTCGTCTTCTAAAGCTTAATCCTGTTCAGGGTAGCAGGAGGAACCTGGAACCAATCCCAGCTGATTTTGGGTGAGAGGCGGGACACACCCTGGGCAGGTCACCAATCCATCGCAAGGTCAACACACAGAGACAGACAACCATTCACACTCAGATTCACACCTATGGGCAATTTAGAGCAGTCAATTTAGCCTAATCCCCCCTGAGCATGTCTTTTGCTGTGGGAGGAACCCCACACAGACCTGGGAAGAAAATGCAAATATTGAGTTTCTGAGTTTATTGCTTTATAAAACTGCTTTATAGTGTGTTTTTATGTAAAAACATTTAAACATATAATTTCACTGTTTCTGAAGGCATCTCTTATGGCACCACCTTGTTTTTGTCAGTTTGGGTCTTTTGCAAGTCAAGGTCAAAGAGCAAGCAATAATTTTTTTAGCCTCACTTATAAATATATTGCATGTAGCTAAGTAATGTTTGTGATATCTATTATGAATTATTATTAGTTATTTTTATTCATTCTTATTATGCATTTTATTAATTATTAATTCTAATTGTGAATTAATTATTAATAAAAAAAATAACACTAGACCTCAATATTTAGTAATTTATTGAATTAGTTTATTCTTTTTTTTTTTTTTTTTTGTTTACCAAAATGCCAGATAGAACCTTAATAGTAAGGAGTAGTGGACTATGTAGAGGGAAACAGATTTGTTTATTGCATTTTTCTCAAGGCATTTGTCTTCCTACAGTCATAGTATATCCTGGACCATTTTGCAACAGAGCTCTTGCCAATATTATATATAATGTTGAGACTTAAAAAGAAGTTAAATATTTTTATACTATTAAAATGGCTGTGTCTTGTCTGGTCAGTAAATAAAATAATGCCCGTCAGTTTCAAGAAATGTCAGAAATAATGTTTTAGAAAGCTGATATTTAAAAATAATTCCCTTGTCTTGTGGGATTTTTCAGTACTTATTTCTCTTCACCAGGGTTTGACCTATAAAACTAGCATGTTGTCTTGTTTACTCTCTTTTATAGAAAAGAAGCTGACCAGGTTGGGTTTTGCAGAGCAAATTGGTCATATGCAAATGTAATTGGATTTTTGTACTTAGGATATTTTGGATGCTTTCTGCTTGTCTACCAGCCCTTTCTGCCAGAAACTGGTGGAGAGACTGCTCCAAGCTGGAATGATTGATTTAAATTATGCTCAGGGGTTCTATAAATTAGCTTCAGAACAGAAAGATGTGTTATTATAGTACCTAATGAGTAGAAAATTATGAAATTCTTTTTGTTTTCCAAGAAAGATTAATCCTCCTAGCCCGCTCATGTTCCCATAGATGTTTTTCATGTATCAACACCATGTTGTGTAAAATGCAGAAATGAATTGCTCAATAGTTAATTGAAGCACCATTTAGCATGCTATTAGACAGTGTAAATGAATTAATTACCAAACGCTTTGTGATTAGGCTTATACTAAAGGTGAATATCACGGTGCAAATCAGGTATGATTGCAGGTTATACTGTAACAATACACACAGCTAAGTCCTGCTTCCAATTAATTAAAAAAGCTACACTGATCAATGAATCATAGCACTGCAACATGAAGAATTAGTGCATGTACATCATCTGGTTTAATAATATTAAAGGAACATCATTTATCCTTTCAAAAAAACTGGCTAAAATTACTGCAACAAGCAACTTATGAATCATTTAAATTGTGGGTTGGGAACTGATCAGTGAAGCCTAGCAGGACCAGATTAACTTTGTCATATTTTTCTATTTAGAACAAAAGTCCTACAATACTGCAAGCAAAGTGCATTATATATGTGCAGCCATTCAAGACTAGTTGTCCCTACCAATGTTAATACCTACCCCTAATGCCTACCCATATTTTTTTAAAACTCATAAAAACAGCCCAAGCTTTTTCGTGCTTGGACTTTCAGCACAGCATGAATTGTGCTATGAAACACGTTTTAAACTCTAAATCATACATGATGGGCCTGTCTTTAAAACTCATTAAACTCTCCAGGGCCAAGAATGGCTTAATCACTGCTACCATGTCTCTGTTAACCCACAGGCCTTCATCCCAGCACTCTGTCATTTAGCGCATCAGCCAAAAAGAGAGCATGGAAATGGATCCATCTCAATTTGTCATGAACTAATTATTTTCTCCAATGCAATTTCCACTGTGCTTGACCCTTATTGGGATCCCGACCAAGGTGCTTGACTCACATTGA
Organism: Chrysichthys thysi; assembly: GCA_030068315.1. Lineage (NCBI taxonomy): Eukaryota > Metazoa > Chordata > Actinopteri > Siluriformes > Claroteidae > Chrysichthys > Chrysichthys thysi. The sequence goes on from JAQLOM010161354.1 coordinate 10,211, forward strand.
ACAGGCAGCTGAATTTTGAAATAGATGCAAATAGTATCTAATATCAAGCTCAAAATGTGTGAACAGCAATTATTCAGCATGCAAGGTGTGGCAAAGCTATGGAAATGGTCAAAGGCAGCCCTGCCATATCTACATTATGAACATCATACAAATAATTTGCCCATAACATGGACATAAATACTGTAAATATCAATTGAATGACAGCATTAAAATCAAATTTGAAGCCAAGTTGGAAACCAATTGGGTTCGCTTTAAATTTCAAATGGATCAAAGTTGGTTTCCTGTTGTTCTGAAGATCAAACATGCTGTTCATGAGGGATTGCTAGATAGAGGCATGTGAAAGAATAACATTTCTAATAAGTCAAGCCCAACAGTTTGATGCTATTGTTCTGCTTCAGGCAGCAGAAGGTCTGAAGAGGTTTCATACAGCTGTGATAAGAAGAAAAAAAATATATGCTGTTCCCCACAGCATACACTACAAGTGAGAACTGTTACAAGTCCTATTCTGAAAATTTCCCTGTTACGTCAAATAAAAAATACAAGACCAAATGCTGCCCAATTCCCTTTCCCTTCATAGATGAAATTCCTAACTGGGTCAGGAAGACTGCTAGCATTGGCAGACCTGTCTTTTAGCTTCAGGCTATAATTAGCTAGAGAAGAAAAAAGCCTCCCTCTGTTTCTCTTCAAAAAAAGTTTTAGTGTCATGCCAAACCAAAGGCATTTATGCCTGGATGTTGATATAAATGTCTTGTCACTGGAAACTACATACAGTGCTATGAAGCCTAGACATGTGTAGCTAATGAGCAGTCACTTCTTTTCAACAAAACACTCTTGGAAAACTAAAGAACACATTCATTCTTATATACATAAAACACATTATGACAACACATTTACACTGTAAAAGTCCTGTCTAAAGCTAGTATTCAAACATCATAACAGATACAGTTGTATAAGTGTTGTATTCCACACTTTAGACAAAAAAACAAAACAAAAAAAAAACTTAATTTACACAGGAAACCATTGCCAGAGAAAGTTAAATATAAATGCATAGTTTCTATTAGACTTCTTTTCTGTTCAGAGTGGAGGACAGTGCAAAGTGATTGTCCACTAAACAGAGGAAAATTCAGGATCAAATTTGAAAATTATATTTAACAGAGCAGAAAATCAAATACTGAAATAACCAAAAACCCAGAAGGGACAGTTAAAAAAGTAATTTAATGTTAGCCAATTGGCACAGTTAGCTGATCCACATATTGATGTGGTGTGATGAACATGAACTCACTGGAATCTTGCTGCCAGAACACCATAAACCACAAGTCAATCTTGATAAGACTGTAGCTCTTGGATGAAATGGCAGAAACAGAACTTAGAGCTGGGATGAAGCAGACCCCAAACTGAAATGCCTACAAGCATTAAATATGGCTGGTTGCACTTTGAGTCTGGTGTGTGTGTGTGTGTGCATGTGCATGTGTGTGTACGTGTGCATGTGTGTGTGCATGTGTGTGTTAGTGTTTTGTGCACTTGCGTGCGTGTGTGTGTTCAAATTTCAAATGCAGTGAACATCCCAAATAACCCAGATTTAATATATGCTAAACTTTTTCATATTTTACAAACATCTGAACACTTTAATGGTCAGTTTGAACAACATAATATGTCTATTACATGCAATGTCCTTGAGAAAATAATAAAGTAACAAATCATTAATAAGAATAATAAAAATGTCACACTTGTACAAAGTGAAAAAGAGTTAAGCATACAGTGCTTTCAGTAAGTATTCAGACCCCTTTCCATTTTTCACCATTTGTAATGTTGCAGCCTTATGCTAAAATCAATCAAATTAATTTTTTCCTCATGAATCTACAGTCAGTACCCCATAATGACAGCACAAACACGGAATTATAGAATTCTTTGCCAACTTTTTTGGGACCTGTAACAGGCATTAAATTTGAAATGTGCTCATTTAGTGGATAAAGATGTACAATTTCCCAGTTTGAACATTTGTTATGTTATTTATGTTCTGTTGTGAATAAAATATTGGCTCATGTGATTTGAAAGT
>JAQLOM010161455.1:0-12253 GCA_030068315.1 Chrysichthys thysi
CCTCTCACCCGATGTCAGCTGGGATTGGTGCCAGCTTCCCCCCGTGACCCTGAACAGGATTAAGCGGCAGAAGACGAGTAAAGAATATTTAGAGCACTTTATGATGCCCTTTGACCCCTTTCATCACTGCATGGCACAATTTGACCATAAAATACAATTATCCACCGTAGGTTTGTAGACATGGTGGAAGCAGATGATTGTGTGTACCCACCCACAGACACGAGAATAAAAAAAAAGTAAAAGCAAAATACACAACAGAAGTAACTGAATACATGACGCATTTATAGTGTTGTTCACCTAGCTTCCAGTGTGCGTTTTCTTCTCCGCTTCACCCTCATCCTCTCTCGTTTTGCCGTCTCTCGTCTTTCTGCCCACATGTTTCTGCTCTTCATTACCATGCCAACAGGTCTCCGATTGGCCCACTCCCATACTAGAGTAAACAAAACAGGCACATATTCAAGTGGAGATGAGCAGTAAACACTCCTGAAGAGAGCATTCAAGGCAAATTGGTAATTATTATTTGCACAGGTGTATGTTTGTTATGCAAATTATTTGATCTGATTATAAATTGGTCTATTGTGATTACCACATTTAACCATGGAGCTGAAATGCCTGCACATGTACTGGGTGACACAATACAAGCATAGCAACACATCTTGGTAATAAGGTGGAGTGTCATTTCAGGAAATGGAAAAGTGGAATACGTTTTAATGTGACAGACCTGGAGTTTATTATTAGCAGTCAGGTGTCCTCTCAGTGTGTGCAAAAGAGAACTCAATAATGCGCGCGCGCACACACACACACACACACACAGGCAGAGTTTTGGGAGCTGAACATGGCTGTGGTGTTAATGGTGATGAAGCGTGGCAGCAGCTGACGTGGCACCGAGCTCATCCTTCACACCAAAATGGAGAAGTCGTGTAGCTGAGCAATGAAGCAGAGACAAACAGAGATCCATCACCATCCCAGAAGAAGAAAGAAGGGAAAAAAGGAAAAGAAAAAAAAAAGGCTAACAACTTTAAGCCTATTGAAATTCCACACCTTGTTTAGAGTGGCACTGCTTCCCAGGTCCTTGAGGGAGCAATATTGAAGGACTGTGTAGTAGTTTGATAATGGGCCCATATTTAAAACTGGGACTTGTTCAGCCCAATGTATCCAGTTTAATGGGAAACAAAGTACAGGCTGTGTGCGCACCTTTGTGTGCATATAGATCACGTTTAATCCACCATCAGTTTTAGTGGCAGAGACATTAGGCTTTGTACATTGCTTATGAGTAGACTGTATATGACCATTTAAATAAGTTTCATGTCACCAAGTTAGTTTTTATGGTATTTTTGAAAATAGGAAAATAGAATTGGCCACAAAGCAGGTTTACAGAAATCCAGATGGAGTTAAACAAACCATTGCCTCATCTTAAGACTGGTGAGGGAAGGGACTGCTCATAACTGCTCCGACGTAAGATATAATGGAAGTAACAGGATCTACCTGTAATTAATGGACGATTCACATTAAACGTAACTAGTTAAATAGTAACAGTTTATAAATTGCAGTGGTATAACGGGGTTGGGGGGACTATGTGCTGTCACAGGAAAATAATGAACTAGCCTATTATTGATTTTCTCTCTCTAACAGAGAGAGATGGTCCCCCCCCCCCTTTATTCTTCTGAGACACATTATATGGCCAAAAGAAAGAATGTGGACACCTGGCCATCACACCTATATTTGAGTCTTCTCCAACTTGTTGCCACAAAGGTGAAAGCACACGAATATATCGACTAACACTACAGCATAGAAAGAATTTCCCTTCACTGGAAACACAAACCTGTTCATGTGTGAACTGTACACCTTTGGGATGACCTGGAATGCAGACTGCAGCATCAGTGCCTGACCTCACTAATGCTCTTGTGGCAGAATGAGCACAGATCACAACCACTACACTCCAATCTAGTGGAAAGCCTTCCCGGATAAGTGGAAGTCATTGTAATAGGGAAAAAAAAGGGGGGGGGGGTGTTCGAGGTGCACGTGTGAGATGGTCAGGTGTTCACATACTTTTGGATATATTTTAGTAATTTGAAAGAACCCTTGTTTTCACAGATTTGGTTTACATGTGACTAAAATGTTGGCACAGAAGCTTTTATATGAGAAGCAATGTGAGGGTACGTACTGACTCAGGAAATATTGTTTCAAGCCTTCATTAATTTGCCACAACGATTTCAGAACACTACTTTCTCATGTTTCTCTGTTCATACATTTTGTGGCAGATTATAAAAATGTGCTGCACCATATTTGACTCTTTATCAGTGTTACAGAATGGTAACGGCAGACCAATAACTGCACATGGAGATAAACGCATACGGAAACTTTAGTGCACTTCAGTAATAAATGTAGAGCTAGTGTTTATAAAAAAAAAAATAAAAAAATAAAAATAAAAAAGCCAATATAATGGAACAGTATTTTGCCAACAAAAATGCTTCATCAGCTCTGTGTTGGTGTTCATGTTTGTGTGTAATGTGTTTAAAGTGGGCCTATATGAGGCGAAGTCTGATAAACAGTAAATATTTGAACGTTAACATTCACTGGAATGAAAAACGAATTTTTGTCTCAAGCAACTTGAACAGACATTGACCGTGCAATTTTCACTTACGATTTTGCAGAATTTAAATACTTAATATTCCTTTAAAGGCTAAAATAAAATAAAATAAATAAATCCCACCTCAAGTCCACCAAGTAAAGGTTAACACTTTTATCCTGGTGGTAATTAATTCATCTCCCTCTCTCATGAATGATTCCTACATTGAGTGATTTTAGAGTCAGATTTTTAAAAAACTTTACATTTTTTTTAACAACGCTCACATTTTGATAGAGATTAATCTCTGCTTTTCCTTTTCATACATCAGGCTCTGTGGTAAGATATTATATGAACATTCATTGTTCGGTGCGTTAGCCATCCATTCATATAGGACATTGTTTACTTTTACAAGATGAACTCCCACCTCTAAGCCAAGTGCTTGTTTCACCACATTGGGGAACACGAACCATTGCAGTCCCCATCATTTGTCTTTATTTATGCGCTCTCCAGCCTGCATGAGGGCAACACTCGTGCATACATTTTTGTTTTTAATATAGATACCACCCCCTGCCAAATCACATCTGCCTGCTTATCCCAGACATGTGAAGTCAGCCATCTCCATACTGCTGCTTGTGCAAGGTCTCGTGGGAGCAGATAATAACTGAAGGAAAGCTCATACACATACATGAACATGCAGATTGTCACTCTGACAGAAGAAGGGGCAACTCCATTTCTCCCAGCCAGACAGCATGGCTAATTTGATTTTCACCTACAAATGGTTGTGGCTTTGTTAGAATTCAAACTTCTGATCCTTCACTGAAAGGGTGAATGCTTTTACGGTGTAAATTAAAGTATTAAGGGAGCCTTTATTCGCACTTTGGGAAAAAAATGGATTTGGGTTTTAAGTTATGCCTCAAGTCACACATTATAACCCCCTGAATGATACACATCACTGTGATATCAGCCATGCCTCCTGGTTGCAAAAGCAATTCACAAAATTAGTGATTATTTTATTTTACTTTTTTAAAAAGGACAATGGTTTTCTAAAATGTCAGTGTGCTGTTGGGCATCAGAGTCATTCATTTTTACAGCATACTAACAAAATAAAACTAATAGGAATGTCCTGAAAAGAGAGAGAAGGGAAAAACAAAAACGCAAACAGATCGGCCAAGGAAAACAATCAACTAGATTTTTGCTATGGTACATTTTAACAGATTTTGCTACTGTTAAATGCATTGTCAGGAATATAGTGATGGCTGAATAACCAAATTAGCTAATGTTTGTAACATAAGGCTTTATCGGATGGCTGTTAAATAAGAATTCCCAACTTGCATATTTGTATCGCATATTTATTTATACATGCAAATGAACCATTTAAAATGTCATTACTGAAATTTAGCTACAGTTCAAAGAGCTCCCATGTAGTTGTAAATGAAGCGGCACATTAGAAACTGCAAAATCTCACACACACATACACACACCTCAGACTGGGCTCCTACAGTCTCCTCCCCCTCCTCTGTGATAAGTGGCTGCTTTGCTGTCTCCTTCCCTCCAGCACTGGCATGGTGGGCTTTCTAAATCCTGCAGTGATAGTTTGGGATTCCTGCTGTTATCATTGAGCACTAACATCAGGAGCCCCATGAAAACATATGACATACCAGCATGATGGATATTAGGAGTGGACCCTACTGCTACATCACTGACAAATTTACTCAAGCTAAAACAAACTGGGAAAAGAAAACTACAAAACAATATCAAAAGCAGAATATGCAGTAAAAGACAGGACAAAATTCCTAGTACAGTCCACAATTCTAACCTTTTTTTTTGGGGGGGGGGGGGGGTTGGTTGGTCCTTGCAGCATAGCTCATAGTTCCATGTGTTAAATTTCATCGTGGTGGTTGAAATCATGGTGCACCATCAAGTATTAACATTTAATATTGAGTTTATACTTATTAGCCTTTTAAACTGGACATTTAAAAAAATACAAAGCACTAACAAGCAAGCTTATGAATAACTTAATTAGAACAAAAATGCGTTCTGTGTGGAACGCTGAGGAATAAAAAGAGCTCTATGGCTCTAATTACACCACGTTAGACATTTAATTAATGAACCTCAAATTTTAATAGCTCGATTACTTTAAAATGAATTTGTACTGAGGGAGTCCTTCTAAATTTGTTTGCTCATTTATTTTACAGTTAAAAGATTGTAAGCGTACAAAGTAAAAAATAAATAAATAAATAAATAAAAAAGCCACATGTTCATAGTTCTAGACTGTATGCAGGATAAAAGGCATCAAATGTCAGAAAAACGTGGGTGTACTGTATATGTAAGGGCAATATCCAAAATCAGGCCAGAGCCAATAAGGTGTCTTATGGACCAGTTTCCATGTTCAGTTCATTTTTAATTTGTGCAGCAGCTGTACAGACATCACAATTTAAGCAGAGGGAAAAGGGAAAACCCCCTGAGAAATCATGAGGAAGAAGCTTTGAAAGAAACCACCTGTAAAAGAGAACCCATCCTCCTCTAGGTAACATCAGATAGTGGGATTCTAAATCACTACCAGTATGAAGGTATAGCAGACAGACTCCTGGGATGAGCACAGGGCAGTCTTTATCATTACAGCAGGTACAAGTCTAGAGTATCCAGGTGATAAACACCAAAGCAAGGTGGAGTCTTTGGCATGAACAGCCTTTCAGAAGCAAATCTTTATTGAATCCACACGGGACTAGCTGCAACAGCAGAAGGTGAGTCAGAAACAGACGTAAAGCATCAGGATGATTCAGACAACAGACGAAATGTCAGATCTGGCATCAGCCTAACATCAAGCACCTAGAGTGCGCATACACCTCGACAGAGTGAACAGCTAATATTACGCATGCTCTTTTGTTCATCTTCGGTAACCACCATCATGGTCAGGGTCGCGGTGGGTCCAGAGCTTATTTCAGAAACTCCAGGTGCAAGGTGGGGTATTTCACTGCTAGAATAGTCAACTAATGGCCATTGAGTCAACTGTGAGGCCCTAGGTGTGGTCTTATAACAAGAATGCATTTTAAAAATACGTTTTCAACCAAGACTTTAGATGTGATTCTAAAGGGACCTAAATGTCCCTAAACGTTAAACGATTCTAAAAATTTTGCCACCTTGATGCAGTTTAAAAGCAGGTCAAACTGGGTCAATATTAGACATGCATCTTGTTCCTTCGTGCTTTCTTCTTTAAAAGGTGTAAATTTGGGCTGAAGGAAAAGTATGGCATGGTGTATAGCCAGGAAGTGAAGCGCTAAAAGGCAAATTTGAATGGCTATACACTTTGGGTATCTATATAGCACTAATGACTCCACTTACACCAATTACAGCTGGATAATCAGCAGTCTGTGCTGGCTAAAATACACTCCACACGCCCACTGCTCTCATTAGCGTAGCGCTTCAAATTTAATCCACTCATATTAATAGCAGCCAGATTCAGCACCAAGATTTATATAGTCGAGAGTTTTGTTCACTTTGATTAGTGTGAGCTTCTATTTAAAGATGTACAGCCACCCCCTTTTCTTTTTCATCTTCGTTTTCCCACTTTTGTTCTTTTCTCTTAGTACTCTCACCTCCTCTTTTTCTTGCTTCTTTTTTAAATAATTTCTTCCCAATTCCTCCTCTTTTCTCTTCTATTCTCATCTCCTTTTATCTCTGGTTTCCTGACTTCTTTTCCTCTCTCATTGATGTTCCTTTCCTTCATGTTTATAATTTCTTTCCATCTCTCCTCTTTTCTTTAATCCTTTCCTTTTCCACTTTTCAACTTGCAGTGCATCCAGAAAGCATGCACAGCGCTCCACTTTTTCCACAATATCCCATGTTACAGTCTTATTCCCAAATCGACTAAATTCATCTTTTACCTTAAAATTCTACACACAGTACCCCATAACGAAAAAAGTGAAAAGTTTGAAACATTTGCAAAGTTATTAAAAAACAAAACAAAAAAAACAAACAAACAAACAAAAAAAACCCCACAAACATTTACCCAAGTATTCACAGCATCTACTCAATACAAGTCTTTGCGTATGATGCTACAAGCTTGGCGCACCTATTTTTGGGCAGTTTCTACCATTGTTCTTTGCAGACACTCTCAAACTCCATCAGGTTGGATGGGGAGCATAGGTGTACAATCATTTTCAGAACTCTCCAGATGTTCATATCCAGGTTTAAATCTGGGTTCTGGCTGGGCCACACAAGGACATTCAAAGTTGTCCTCAAGCCACTGCTTTGCTATCTTGGCTGTGTGCGTAGGGTCGTTGTCCTGTTAGAAGACAAACCTTTGCCCAGTCCGAGGTCCAGAGTGCTCTGAAGCAGGTTATCAAGGATGTGTCTGTACACTGCTTCATTCATATTTCCGATGACCCTGACTAGTCTCCCAGCTCCTGCTGCCCCAGAGCATGATGCTGCCACCACTAGGCTTCACTGTAGGGATGGTATTAGCCAGGTGATGACCAGTGCCTGGTTTCCTCCAGAAAAAACTTGGCATCCAGGCCCAAGAGTTCAATCATCGTTTCATCAGACGAGAGAATTTTATTCACCATGGTCTGAGTCTTTCAGTTTCTTTTTGGCAAACTCCAGGTGGGCTGTTTTGTCTTTTACTGAGGAGTGGCTTCCGTCTGTCCACTCTACCATACAGGTCTGATTGGGGAAGTGCTTCAGAAATGGTTGTCCTTCTGGAAGGTTTTCCTCTAACCACAGAGCAATGCTGGAGCTCCGTCAGAGTGACCGTCGGGTTCTTGGTCACCTCCCTGACTAAGGGACCCTTCTACCCCAAGGAATTGTCTGTAGACCCATCTCGAAGGTCTACAGACAATTCCTTGGACTTCACGTCTTGGTTTGTCCTCCAGCGTGCACTGTAAACTATGGGACCTTTTATAGAAAGGTGTGTGCTTTTCCAAATCATGACCAATCAACTGAATTTCCCACAAGTGGACTGCAATCAAGTTGTAGAACCTTCTGAAGGATGATCAGTGGAAACCGGATGTACCTGAGTTCACTTGAGGGTTATGGCAAACACTGAATACTTATGTAAAAGGTTTTATTTTTAATAAATTTTCAAAATGAAAAGTTTAAAACTTGTCATTATGGGGCATTATGTGTAGAATTTTGAGGTAAAAGATGAATTTAATCCAGTTCAGGATAAGGATGTAACATAGGATATTGTGTAAAAAGTGGAGCGCTGTGAATACTTTCTGGATGCACTGTCTCTAACCCCAACCCCCCCCCCCCCCCCACCCCGGTTATCACTTCATGTTTCTCAGCTTTTCCACCTTTTTGATAATTTCTTTGCTTTTTCCCCTTTATCACATCTCCCTTTTTTCTCCACTCCTTGCCACATCTTCCATCCTATATTTGCCTCCTCTCTTCTTCTGCAAGTTCCAGATTAAGTGATCCAGGTTCATCGACATGAGAATATCAATGCTACGGCATGGAAATCTGACTGATGAAATCTCTTTCTAATACTAATAAATGAAACAAAACCAGAGTTCAGGATGGTGTGGCGTGTGAAACAAGATAAGCGCACTCTAAAGCAGAACTGACTGCACACTGAACTCACCAAAAACCATCTAATACACGAGTAAAGATCTAATATATTGAATTCAGTGATTTCTAATACCATTGCTAGCAAAATGAAGCAGGTACTCAAGTTGATATAAGAAGGTAATAGAAGTTTGCGTTGTCTTTTCCAAGTAACATTTCCATTTCTGCATAAAACGAGTCAAGTTTCAAGCTCATTCAGGACTAGGATCGCTCTTGCACAAGGGAAATCCATCAGTCATGATAAAAAGCCTGAACCATTGGTGTTTATTGCATTTTCACTTACTGACCACCTGACTGACTGATTCCTATTGCTGAAATGGAGTATGCATTGAAGGCATTAGGACTATGCTGTATTTGTATTGTTTTGTGATGTACATTGCCTGCTACTTTAATAAGAACATGTGCATTTCATGCAATTATCCAATCAGCCAATCATGTGGCAGTAGCACAATGCACAAAACCATGCAGATACAGATCGAGAGCGTCTGTTAATGTTCACAACCACCATCAGAATAAGGGGGAAAATGTGATCCTAGATCTTTGAAAGAAGTTATAAGAAGCAAGACTGACAAAGCCACAGTAAATCAAATAACCAGTTTTTACAAGTGCTTAAAAAAATATATAAATAAATAAATAAATAAAAAGCATCTGAAATGTACAACACTCTGAACCTTGACGTAGGTGAGTTACGAGGGTGCATCGGGTTCAACTTGGGCGGACAATGAACTGGAAGCTCAGGCTCCAGTGGGAAGCTCACTTCATAGTTTTGCTTGGAAAAAAGATCAATGTCGGGGAATGTGTCCTCAGATCCCAGTTCTCATTCTACTCTAGTGCTTAAGAGCTCGAGTCAGCACATTGACCTGCTTATAGCATGCACATTCTGCTCACACAGATTCAGATATGGCCATTTATGCTGTACAGGGGAATGCATGGCATTGTGCTGAATGCAAATCAGAGGTGCAATACTTAAGAACAAGGTCACTGGAGCAACTTTAGAAGGGACCTTTATACAAGCTACATACAATAAACTCATTAATCTTGTTTCTTCTTTTTTTTTTTTTTAATAAACATTTTACCCTATTGTTGGGTTCTATGACCAACAGGTTTAGACTAGAGTGTGTTCTCTCGGAAAGATGAGGCACCGTCAAAGAAATTAGCATTGTCATCTGCACAGGTGTAATTAATTTATGCTTTAATGTCAAATTAGAAGCAACAAGAAAATCCCGTGTCTCTCGTCTGTCAACTAGAACCTAAAACAATTTAATCAAAGCTCAGGCATGTACGAGGCATCACGCAAAGAAATTCAGGAAAGCACGTTTCCCCATACTAATCAGTTAAACTAAATCTGCTTTCCAGACTGAACACTCCCTTCGTTGTTCGATGTGTGCAGTTTACTCAGATACTATGTGCACTTTACTAAAAGGTATAAAGATTTATAAATAGATTAATCATAAATAGTCAAGTACATAAGAGTGAAATTGTGTCTTTGAGCTGCATTTGGCTGGCTTCAAATAAATTGCAGGAAGCACGTTAGGTATAACCCTTTCCAGTGGGTAGCTGCTGTATAAGGAGAAGGGGAGACCGGACTGGTTCGTGGGAATTGGCCAAGATCAATTTAGGGAAGTAACGGAAGGGGGGGTGGCGCAGAAATATGAATTTTTACCAGATCAAATGCCAAGTCAAGTGGTTTGCAGTCTTGAGTGACTCAGCAACAATGCCCTAGCATTACTGAATTGTTTGAGGGCGAACATTGATCACTATTCTGCTTGAACTAAAAAAAAAAAAAAGCTGTCAGACACTCATAGTTTGCAGAGAAACAGCTCCAAGGACGATCGCACTGAATTCTCAGTGGGTGTTTCAACAATCCTGCCCAAGAGCATTAATTTGTGCCTGAAGACCACATGTCAAACCTTCTTGGTGAAGGTAATTGTTTGATGAACTGTGGCGAAAAGATATGGCTCTGACGGCAGCCCAAAGCAAGAACAAAAGAGGTTTCCACTTTAACAGAATACACTAAAACAGCTTGGCTAAATATAATCCAATCTTGGTCCATTTAGAAACCCAATGCTGCAAAATCCAATATGGACTTTTCATTCAAAACTGTTTTAACCCAACAGAAGTAGACTTTCAGATGCTTCCTCCTAATCTGACAGATGCAAATTATTCCAACACTGACCGCCTCAATTGACCCACAAGCACCTTAGAGAGAGTCAGCCCATGTTTAAATAAAAAATAAATAAATAAATAAATAAATAAAAAATATGATTTAGCCAGACTGTCCAAAACTACAGCCAGGAAACTGCTAACATACTCGTACCTGCTCCTCAAAATGTCAGACAAATGGTAATCATATGGCTGTGGTACTCACTGTGGTACTGTCACCTTAAATTAGCTCTAGAACTCATGTATTACAATTCAAAAGTTTTCCTTTTTTTTTTTTTTAAATGATTCAGCAAGACTGCTTTGCAGCAATGGCTTGGGTAAATATAAATGGCTATCGAGTTTAGCTACATAAAAACTTCTTTAAAATAAGAAATTACACATGATTAATTCATTAGTCTCATCAAAAAGTTGTCACTTAAATACCAATTTGATTCATATGGATATATTCTGAATATTTATACTTGAATGAAAAAATATTCTTAGGAAACTGCACAAAATATTTTTCTGAATTTTGAGGGGAGTGATGCTTTAGGAAGGAACCTTACATTTTTAATAACATTTGAGCACATAACTAAAGAAACAAACCTTATCACTGGTATGATACATTATTGATCTGAACTTGTCACTCAAACAGAAGGGTCTCACAACTGCTAATATTTTGACTGGACATTTTTTGCAAAATTGGGGGGGGGGGGTTCCATTAAATTCACACAAATCTTCATCTGGAAGATTTTGACACCGTTCAATCTTCTATTTGTACTTTTTCAGTAACTTTTGTAATGAAGCCCAATCCTCAGAGATGTGACCCAATTCTGTTAAAACGACTGCCAATAAACCAAAGTCACCAGCTCAAGTACTATAAAAAGCAGCTCTTTGAACAGTGTCCTAATCAGTCAATAACATTAAGGGACTCCTAAGCCTTGAATATGAACTACTCAAAAAAGACTTAAAATTAAGCTTCTGACAACTGCAGATATTTCAAAAATGACCTCAAAAAGGTAGCAACTACAGTGGTTAATTAAACTATCCAAGGGATTATAGAGGCCCCGTTTATTTTAATTCACATAATTGGTTCATCCAAGACAGTACTGGTCACTTCCATTTCTTTAGATTCCTATTAATTCGCCTTTTAATTCTGCCTTAATTAAAATGACTACATGAACACAATATGTGGGTCTTCCCTAAACTGTTAAAGTCAGCATTGGAAAAAATGTCTGCTTCTACAATGAAGTGGAAGCACACAAATAGGTCATCTTTGTATGCTGTGGCATACAAGAGAAAACCATACCCATGTTGAAACATGGTGTTGGCAGCATCATGATATGGGGTTGCTTCTCTTCAGCTGGGACTAGGGCAAAGATCTAGAGAAACCAATGGGGAGCCAAGTACCAGTCTGTTCTGGCCCCAAACCTTTAGGCTTTGTTCAGACAGCTTGGGGGGGATTCACCTATCAAAGTAATGACCAGAAGCACAAATCCAAGCCAAGAAAGTAATGGTTCCAAAGGAAGGAGAGCAATGGCTTGGAATCACTCAGATCATCTCTCCAGATCATGTTTAAAAAGTCCATGAGTGTTAAGACTTCCAAATAACATAAGCCAATATTTAATTCACAACAGAACATAGATAAATGCTTAAACTGAGAAATTGTACAATTTTTTCCAAAACATGCAAGCTGCCCATACCGTATGCAATTCTGCACCCCCATACCATCAGAGATGCTGACTTCTGAACTGAACGCTCGTAATACGCTGGAAGATCTCCCTCCTCTTTAGCCTGGATGACACGGCATCCCTGATTGACAAGCATGTTAAATTTGTACTCCCTCTGACCATAGAACACTTTCCCACTTTGAAACATTCATTTCAAATGAGTCTTGGCGCACAGGACACGACGGCGCTTCTGGAGCTGCTCAAATATGGCTTCCTTTTGGCATGATGGAGCTTTAGTTGGCATCTG
>JAQLOM010161469.1:0-12251 GCA_030068315.1 Chrysichthys thysi
AAAGAAAGATGCCCAGGGTCCCTGCTCATCTGCGTGAACGTGCATTAGGCATGCTGCAGGGAGGCATGAGGACTGCTCACACATACACACATACATACGCACGCACGCACGCACACAGGTGATTCTCTAGCTCAAACTACAGGAAAAGGCACAGAAGGGGGGGTGAGAACTTACACCTCACACTTTTTGATCCGTGTAAAACAGTCACATGTTCACACAACCTTTAAAAAACGTCGTGTGCAGTAAACCGTTCTGTTCACCACAGCTCGATTTATGATGTGCAGGCTAGTAAATCCCAGCAGTTACACTTACTCGACGTTTCAATCAGCTCACAATTAAAGTGAAACAGGATTCATGGTGTGGCTGATAAGCTGACGTTTGGTTCGTGGCCCCACCAGCAGTGACGTGAACTCAAATCCTTCCACCGCTACCTCGACGCACTAACCACTGCGCCACCAAGACCTTTCAGAAATAAACTGAGCTTTCAGAGACGCTACGGAGCCCAGAGCTCACCTCACTTCAGTCACCCTTTCTCCTGCCAGCCCCTGAGTGTGCAGTCTTCAAAGTTTTGGACTCTGAAAGTTATTTATAGTCTTCTAAAGTGAGATGTAACCGATCAATCACATTGATCTGAAAGCCTGTGCCACCTCGGCCTGACGCCAAACCTAAAACTGCTCTGATCGACTGTGCGATCGGTTGTGAGAGGCTCTGCGTCAGTGGCTCTGAAGATGAGTAACGGGAGCAGCAGGACTTTTCTCTACTGAATCGTAAGGGTGAGGATTTCACACGGTTTTATTACCAAACATAAAGAGCACTATTCTAGATTACACGGGTTATAATGAGCTGACATACAGGACAAGACTGACTGTGGAGGCTGAATTAAATGTATAGGCCAAGTAGATCTAAAGAGACATTAACACCGATTTCAGTGAAATGGAGGGAGTCTTCCATGCTGCAGGGATCACGGCTCCGAGTTGCACTGGTACTAATCCCATATGAGCGTCCTGCTCGTACGTCTAGCGGAGTCGCCTCTCTGGAAGCTTCTTGCTGGCACGTTCGTGTTTAACACATCATGTCTGTCGTGTCGGTCAACACCGCATGCGTTTACCACATCTGATACCAAAGCTGCGTCTCAGTTATTCACCCTGATGGCAAGAGTCAGTTGCAGAGGACTGAAAGAAATATTTGCCTTTAAGAATTTGCTCTACATGTTTATTCGTGCATCTCAGGTCACCTCTGGCGCACGCTGCTCTCTTCATAAGCTGGCCTGATATCCTGACGCTGAGCTGCTGAAAACTTTATGAATAGCTGATCTGAAGCGTGAAACGCATCGGAAGATTAAACACCGGTCTCCTGTCTACTTATTCATCCTTGAATCTGTCAACATTTGCTCGTTAAAACAAATCCTCGTACCAATTTCTGATCCCACAAGACTTTAAGAGACACTATATTTAAAAGAATACTACAATATTACTCCAAAATTCATTTCAAAATAAAGCGCTTAAGAAAAATTACTATGAATTTCAAAGATAGTTTTGTAGACATTACATAAAAAGTAAGTGAAATATCGCAAGTTTTGTTTTTCTTACAAATAGACACTATTAGCCCGCACCCCAGTCATATCACCCAGCTCTAGTGCATGCCGTTGTCATCGGCGTCATCGCAATGACAGCGATCTGGACACATGATTAATGTGGACAACCAAAGCAAAGCAGACTGTAAATGGTGCTCTGAAAATATACAATCTAAGTAACCTGAGAAAATATTTTAACTCTCAAAATGAACACGAGGACGACATCTCCAATGAGATAAGTGAAGGTGGAAACAGGTTTCACTCACTCTCAATATGCAGCTTTTCAGGATTGTCCACATATCATTTACAAATGAGGGATTTGTTGTAAAATGTGGGCCACCCGCTTCTGATTACAGCAGGTCAACACCCTTTTTTTCTTTTCTTTTTTTTTTAAACAACATGGATGAAAACGCTATCGTATGAACCGGCTCATAATTTCCCGCTTAGACGCCACTCCAGCACGGACCGCTCCGTCATCCATCAGACTGTCGCTATAACCAGAACATGGGCGCAGAGAAAGAAAAGCTGGCAATGATTCATTAATCTAAAAGCTGTGAGTCAGAACGTGAACAGCGGAGTGGCAAGCATCAGGGCTAAGAGCCTTCATTTAATTATACTGAAGAGATTATCAACGTAAGCAACCCAAAAAAAAAACAAAAAAACAAAAAAAAAAAAAAAAACTGCGACACAAAGGCTTCCTGAAAACAGAAGGGATGTTGTGAGAGCAGGGAGAGAGTGGGCCGTGTCTGCACTGTTAAGCACTGATCTCTGTGGTACCCTGGGCAAGTGAATCCATGCTGGGAGGAAGTACCCTTCTAAAACAGGAAGGTATGCCTGATGGCTAAAAAGGCATATCTGATCAAGTGCAAACTAAAAGAAAAAAGGAAATGGAAAGTAAACAACAAAACAGTGCCAAAAAAGCAACAAGGGGAGGACACGCCGGACACACCCTTCATTCTAGTCTTGGCAACAGGAGAATCAGATCCGTCAGCCCCGTGAACGAGCGTGCGTACTTACACGCCACCCCCTCCCCCAGCCCCCTTCCTCGCCGCTTCAGACTCAAGTCACGCTCAAGCCACAGCCATCTCGCATATAATTGTCACCCAAGTGTGAGGTGTGGTGAACCATTTATACAGTCACTGCAGAGAATTAATCAAAACCTGTCTCCTTAAATCCCCGTATTCCCCCCTCTCTATTTTTCACACTCATTTTCTTTCTCTCACACACTCTTCACACTCGCCTGGTGCTAAATATAGCTCCGCTCTCCCTCCCCTCCCCCTGCAGCCCCCTCCCCAGACGGCACTGCCATGATCGCCATCCCGTCGCAGTCCCCTTTCCGCCTCACACGCAGGCCATCTTGCCCCACTTACGCAACCGCCCAGCCAGATGACGAGGGAGGATGAGAGGCTTACAGGATTCCCTAAGTCTCGAGGGAAAATTCCGACACCCGGAAGCTTATAGAGGTATCCCGGTCGGAGCCTGGCTCGCTCTCGCAAAACGACATGTGCTGCGATGCTTAGCTTAATCGCTCTTACAGCCTTAAGAAGCCACCAGGGTGACAAATTAAAGGAAAAACCAACATCACGCGTCTAACTAATCACCAAAACAGCCTCAGTGCGCCATGGTACAGACTCCACGCTCTAGTGTACCTCACACTTCTATTGTCAAAACACATGATTTACATCTTTTTTTTTTCCCCTCTCCCCGTGGATGCGGGCGGAGTCAACCTACAGGAGACCACTACAGTCAAGACTGATAGCTTTCTGAATAGGATAAAGGTAAGCAGGCAGGAGTACTTTGTACTGATTTGCAGTGACTCTTCTAAGTGGAGATAAGTAGACACAAAGCAGGCTGGCAAAAGAAAATAAATGCCCCCTGCAGCAAGAGAGAGCTGCTGATTTCACCTTTCGTTTGTCATCCATCTGGGGCTAATGGTGAGGACATCAGGCAGAATTAAATATGGCTTCTCTCTGCAGCAGTCAAACAGAGGAATACACACTATATAAATTACACCACAACATATTCTCAGAATGATTATATATTACGGCCGAGCATCCACTTTAAAGGGAGCTTTAGCGTCACGAGGCTGTAAATAATGCTGCATTCGAGGCTGTCGCAACACGTCGCAACTTGTAATTCTCCACCTACAGCCAGCAGAAGCCTCTGAAAATGCCCCCTCAACAACATGGGCTAGTCTTCTCAACCACTGGTTCCTTTTCCATTTATGGTGTGATGTCGAATCGACATGGCTGCCCATGCCGTGAACACTAAAGTGTGCTTTCTGATCTTTTACATAGCAATACTGGGTTCAGCTCAATTAATATCCAGACGCAGTACTTGGGCAAATCTAATATTCACAACGCGATAATGGTGATTAAATCAACGATGGCGTTCTCGCTAACCTTAGCTGGCTAGCTTGCTGTCTGCTTCTGTGCTGCAATTTCAGCCCTAAATGTTGCACGAAAGTTTGAAGCTCAGTGAAGTAATAAGTAAGTAATGTATACTAGTGATCGTCTCACGTGAAACACACCACACCACAGCACAGCATAGCGTGACACAGTGAAATTACTTCTCTGCATTTGACCCATTCACCTAGTGAAGCAGGGGGCAGCTGAACAGCGCAGCGCCCAGGGAGCAGCGCTTGGGGACGGTACCTTGCTCAGGGTACCTCAGTGTACCTTGTTGGTCTTGGGCCTTGAACCCACAACTGCCCCTCAGCATCTTTACCCACTCAGGCCTGTAACTATAAAAACGCAGTTAAAAGTAGCTTCTACAAGCTCTACCTGCTCTGACAGCAAACAAACAGCTGTTGTGGAGGCCTCCATGTGCGGTTGTTTTGGGTTTTCTTATATTTAGTACTTCAAACGGAAATGACGTTATTACAACTTGCACGTTTCCGATTACAAGTTGAACAGAGCATAAGAATTCAGTGCAAGAAAGGAACGCAAATTTGGATGAATAAATGCCAGCCTGCACAGCCATATGAACCAGCCTGCAGGACGTAAAGAGGGCGATTGTTATGAGGGCAAATGTGATGGCAGGTCTGGTCATTAAACTTTAAACCGATGAGACACACAATCTGAAAAACAAAATTTGGACAAACTGTTCAATACATAAACGAAATGCATTTAACAGAGTGGTTGCCTTAAACAGTTTCGCCTGTAAGAACTGGATCTTTAACAAATGTTAGTTGAGATTAGGATTAGCGTGAAGAGATATTTAGGTATTCAAACTAATTGCCAGGAAAGCAGCAGTGTTACATAAAACATTAGTACTATTCAGACAACAAGCTCTCAATATAACAGGTCTGTGACGTACCGTTACCAGAAACTCAGGTGTAAATATGAGCAGTTCTCATGAGATAAGTGATGACGTCATCTGGGTAAAATGTCTCAGGCTTTACTATTGAAGCTGGTTCCCCACATTAGGGAGCAGAACTTCCATAATTAACGCCTAGCCAGGAAGCTGACAAACAGGTCATTTTACTGACATGGCCGATGACCAGATCGAGACCTGTTCCCCGAGCCTGCCAGCAAACATTGTCCCATTTACCTACATCCAACAGCTTTAAACTGGGTTCTTTTCCACTCGGCGACTGTACTGAAAATAAGCGGCAGTGCTAGGACGCGCTTTCTCTGGACCCTGCTGTACAGCTGAGCATATACACAGAGTGTAAGCTTCAATATTCTGAAGCTTGTGGCCAGAAAAGTGCACAAAGCATTTCAGACGCTCTGTAGTCCGAGGGTGTGAGGCTGACATTAGAAAGAGCTGAGCCGACAATCAAAACTTCACCTCGGTTGTTTTTACTTGCCCTGAGCTACAACCTGACTGGCTGAGTAATAAAAACACACTTAAAAAGTCCCTTTTATCTGAGAAGTTTTCATTTAAAATGCACTACACACTTTGATGAATAAACCTAGCAGAGGTACTTTCCAAAACCAGCCACAGTCTGACCACCGCACAGCCACTTCCTGCAAGCTGGCAGTTGAGCAACAAACACCTCTAATGTAAACATGGAGTTTACAGCATTGGGCTTCTCTATGGCCAGTTTATCTGCACGTTCCCCTTAGTTGTTAAGGCTTAGATGAACAGAAGGTCAGAAGAGGAGGACAGACTGAAGGTTAAGAAATCGACGAGCGCGGTGATGTTCATTTCGTTCACAAGTCATCAAGGGGGTAAGAAAATACCCTTATAAATCAATATAAATATTATATTTATTAATATAAATACCCCTGTTTTGCGATACACTTCAGTATCGCAAAATATAACGTGATACTGAAGTGTATTGTTTTGTTTTTTTCTCAATCATAGTTTACACGCGACGATTCGCGGCCTGACAGCGGTTCATTTTGAGTTGTGTTTAAACTCCCGATAGTGTTGTAATCCAACTTCAGCCAATTGATTCTTCTGCTTCAACGCAAAACACCGCACACCGAGACAGGAATTAGCCTTCAAGATGCACCTCTAAAGGCAGCATTAGCAAATTTTGTTGACTAGCAAGGTCACGACAGGTGGCTGAACCTAAAGGAGTTAGATCGGCATACTTTTTTACTTTTTCTTTGTTTTTACTACTATAGGCAAATGTTAATTCATTTGCTCAGACTGTACAAAATTGGCTCTATGACGTTGGATGTTACAAGAATTATGGATTTTCTTTATTAAAAGCTGGCACACTAAAGCAGTAAGTATCTAAAAATATATACAGACTACAACAATATACTGTACATTTTTCCTTGGTTCAAACAACACACACAAAAAAAAAAAAAAAAAAAAAAATAGTACTGTGGTGTTCATGCAAGGATGCTAATAAAAGTTTTGTTTTTTCACTCACATATGTTTATGGATGAATATGTTTTTATGCTCGGACAGTTTTCCTAAAATTAATCAGCCTAAACAAATGAATAAAGATAGATAGACCGCCACACTGAATATTGTCCTCCTTACAATATTCCAACATATCAAAATATATCGAATCACAACTCCCTGCATCATGACACGTATCGTATCACCAGATTCTTCCCAATGAACAGCATGATACAGCAGGGCATAATATATCCATTTACTGCTTAAAAACATTCCCCTCCTAAGAGCAGCAGACCTGAGCATGGGGACACAACCTAGAGTTCAAATCTACAACAAACCGAGCTGTCACGCTGTCCAGAAGCCATTCATTCAAACTCTAATTTGAGCCCCCAGGAGACTTTCCCCATCTACCAAAATGGCTAACCTCACTTAGAGAGTCTTGAGTGGATTCCGCCCTGTGCGTATCAATTACGCACGGCCGTGTGCTTCCCTGGAGATAAGAGGCTCGGGGGCCGCCACGCGTCTCGCGTGCTCTTAGTAAACATCCAAATCCACCCACCATCATGCTCACTGATTTGATCAACAACAGACTAGGTCACACACACTCTTCAACCTCTCGCATCAGCTTTTTTCCAGAGTCCAGGAGCCTTAAAAACCACAAAGAAAAATCAACTAAAGCTGGCAATAAAACAGAAGGGGGGGGGGGGCGACGACACACCCGTGGCTGAGTGAGAGCGGGAGGGAGAAAGAGATGGTCAGTCGTGTCACTGGAGGGAAAGCCTCTGGAAGCTCAGAGGCGACGAGCTCTGTAGCTAAGCTGGATAAAGAGCAGATATGAGGATTATTGCTTGTGTCAGCGAACAGACAGAACAATCGCACACAGGGCTCTGAGTCCAGAGGGATGCCCAGTAGATGTGGAGACGCACGTCCTGCCTGGCACGCATACAAGCATTACGCACACGTTTAAAGATGCGACGCGCTCTCTAACGCAAGCGCTCTCTCTGGGGCAGACGCGGTATACGTGGCCGTGCAATAGGTTAACTCAGAACATATTTGTATCTAATGACAAAACATTCACAGTACGCAGTTAAGATTCGACGTTCAGTCTATTGCAAGTCCATCATTCATTTCCTAGACTTTTTGGCCAAAATGACTCCGGTCCTATGCTGGAGGGATCAGAATGCGTTTACGTTTATTGATTGCTGATGTTTGGGTTCGGAGAAGGAGGATACAGACTGAACACATGCGGGTCAATGCTACAAAACCCAAGTGTGGCAGCTTTGTACCCAAAGTCTTTAGCAGTACTCCAGCACCGCCCACACTGTAATTTATAGCATCAATCATCGATCAGTTTTTAGTGCAGTGAGTAGCAGTGCTGCCTCAGCCCTTCTGGTTTCATCCCGAACCTGGGTTACTGTGTGTGGAATTTCAAATGCATTTTTCCACTATCTGTGTGGGTTTCTTTCAGGTACTCTGCATTCTTGCCACCTCCCAACACATTTCTGTAGGTGCAGTGCCTCCACGAGTGGCACAATGACGGGCACTGTGACTTCACAGCAAGAAGGTTCTGGATACCAACCTGCCATCCAGCTGAAGCATGTCTGTGCATGTTCATCTAGTGCCTGTGTGGGTTTCCTCCGGGGGCCCCGGTTTCCTCCCACAGCCCAAAGACATACAGACTTGGTCAACAGGCTACCCTGAATTGCCCCAAAGTGTGAATGCGGGTATAAATGGCTGAACATCTATCTCCATGTTAGTCCTGCAACAGACTGGTGCCCTGCCAAGGATGTAACCTGTATCTCACCCAAAGCGAGTCAGGTGGGATTGGCTCCAGCTTTGCCATGAACCTTAACATATAAGTGGTATAGAAAATGGCTTTGTGGGTTGCCCCTAGATCACCCTTAGGTGTGACTGTGTGTGAGCATGGTCTGGTGTAAGAGAGTAGCGTCCTATCCAGGGTGTATTCCCGCCTCGCACCCCGTGTACCTGTGATAGGTTCTGGATACACTGCAAGCCTGACCAGAATAAACTGACAGGGAACGGATGCAGGGCCGCACGTGGTGTGTCCAGTTGTAGAGATGTGACATTTGGACCCATATTGTCCAAAGTAACAAGTTGTTTATTACACTTTACATCGATAAACAAGCTTGGCACAGAAACTTTGTGCTATGTGAACAATGTTGGTGCAACAATATGAAAAATGTGCAACCAAACCAGACTTGGCTGTGGGATATATAAACATTAAAACTACACATCATAAAAGGTGGACCGTGAAAATTACATGCAGATGGCCTATTTCGTGTCTGAATCTTGCACAACCTGACACTATTCAGGTTTAACAACAACATTATGACGTGAAGGCTAAATACAGTAGGACCTTGATTCACGAACGCCCCATTTCACGAACAAATTGGTTCACGAACTAGCTTTGCAAACAAATTTTTAGCTTGGTTCACGAACGATGCTTTGGGGTACGAACTACACTACCCACAATCCCATGGAAGCACATGCTCAGTTGTATGCTTGGCGTAAAACATTGTTCGTCAGAGTGCTGTGTTCAAAAACATGACTTTTTGTTCTTTTTTGCACTTATGTTATTTTAGCCCTCATTATGCCACCTAAGAAGGAGAAAAGTGTTAGTGATGGCAGCAGTAAGAAGCCCAAGCGTATTACTATTGAAGTAAAGAAGGAAATTATTGCTAAAACATGAGAATGGCGTTCGTGTTTCCAACGTCACTGAGCAGTACAATATGGCAAAAGTGACGATCTGCATGACTCTAAAGAACAAAGAGGCAATAAAGGTGGCTGGTGTTGCTAAAGGACTGACTGTGTTAACGAAGCAAAAAGGTCCAAAGTGCTAGAGGAAGTTTTAATGGAAGGGGATTCCCCTTTGAAGCAGTAGCTTCCTCCTCCTCCTCCTCCTCTCCTCCTTCACCATCCACCTATACCAGCAACTATAAACAACAAAGGTAAATTACAGTACTGTTTTATTTAATTGGAGCATTATTTGTCTAAGTATATTTTAGTTTCTTCTATATTCTTAATCACAAAAAACACTAAAAATACCATATTTCTGAGGCTGGAACAGATTAATTGTATTTACATTAATTTCAATGGGAAAAACTGTTTTGGTTCGCGAACTAAGTCCCGGAACGGATTACGGCTGTGAACCAAGGTCCTACTGTACTGGGTAATCTGCCCTGCATACAACACAGGAAACAGATCTGCATTACAATTACAAATACAATTACATTAAAAATCCAATAAAGATGCTACACAATCTTCGGTGATTACGTCCTGCATGTTATTTTTGACTGTAAACCTCCCTCCCTGCTGATTTGACTGGCTTGTGTTTCGCTACAGGGAGACATGGTGGGGTGGTGGTGTTAAATGATTACAACCGGACAGCTGAAGACAGCAGGAAGATTAAATGTCTGGAGTATGGCAGAAGTCATAGCGAGCGCGTTACTAACAAATAATCGTACATGATCTGGCCTGATGCTCTGATTACTCAGCGAGTTAAAAATAGAGATCAGTCAGGTGACGGGGTGAGAAGAACTGGCGATCGATCAAAAAAAAAAAAGTCACGCTGCGATGCATCCGTTACGGACTCAGTAAATCATGTAAATGAAACTTCCAATTCAGTAACATGCACGTGTAATACCTTTCTCGGTCTTGTTCGGATTCACGTGATGTCATTGTTTAAACGGCACCACTTTGACGACCTGCCTCGGTGTTATTGTGTCCGTGCTTCATTACGAAGATTACATTTATACTGATACAACCGACAAAGTACAATACATCTTCAGCTTTTTCCCCTCCTCCTGATGGAAGTACATACAGACCGCAGTCCATTATATTTACTGAATTTACTCATACACTGTTTATTCCTCTCTCGAAGTATGGCGAATAATCATTAGCCTTATCAAGTGTGTGTTGTGCAGCGGAACCATAAATTCACTTCCAAAAAAAAAATAAAATAAAAAAATCCCATGACTGGAGCAAAGGAGTCTCTGCCTTCTGGATTTAAGAGCCAGCATACGCTCTCCCCTGTTGATCACACCCCATATACGCCACACTAGCCAATCACTGGCGTCTGTACGCTCACGTATACAGAAAAGGGTACGTAGCTCTGGTCTTTGCCGAGAATGTGATGTAGCATGAGCAGACGTTTGAAAACATTGCGATAGTAGATTTGAAAGCATCTTACAGGAAGCTCATGCTTTCCCCTCACCTGGTTGGTAGCTGACAGGTGACCAGGACTGACTGAGCTTGTTAAAAATAACCAAAATCAAGAAGACAAAAAGCTGGGATTGATACAGATCATGCTCAGGACTGATATTTGCCTGAAACACTGTATACTGTATATTATAGCCCACACCCTTCAGGGCAGCAGAAATCCCCCCCCCCCCCCAACACATATGTCAGCAGTTTTCCAGAAAGCTGAATTACTGTGAATATGCCTATAGCAGCCTTATTTTATGGCCTTTCTAATAGGAGCCCACAATGCCCACCACTCCAAGCGACCGCACACCAGTAATATAACACCTGTTTAAAGGTCACGCGAGCCCACCAGAGGGCTGGGATAGAAGCTCAGGGACCGAGTAAAGTCTGAGAGAAGATGAGAATGGAGCCTAACACAGTCGAGAGGTCTGCGAACATGTCGATACTGCAGCAAGAAAGAGGCATGAGGTCCCCACAGAGCCACGAGCTGACCAGCCATTCAATTAGAGCAGGCGGTTCAAACAGCTGCAGGGCCCACGTTATTGATCCCTAAACTCTCAGCTAAGAGCGACTGAACATGGAAATAAAACACACAAACAGAGCTCCATTGTTTTCTCAACAACCAACCAACCAACCAACCGACAAGAGTAGAGTTTTAGCTATGGAGCATAGGTTAGTTAACTCAAGCTGCAAGAAGTTATTTATACAGTGGACCCTCAGCTTGAACGCATCGGATGGTAAACAAATCGACATACAAACTAAATTTGAGCAGATTTTGTACTGACCAATGAACAAATCCTTGACTGACATACAAGAAGCCAACACACGCTTCGCGGCACAAACATCAAGTTCCCATCAAGCACTCGTGGTGTGAACGTGTTCAACGCATTTTTTTGTTGTGTTTCTCTGCATTTTTGCCCTATAAGCTTCATTACGGGTCCCAAGAAAGCGGAAATGGTAGTGAGAGTAAGAAGCCCAAGCGTATAAAAGTTGAAATAAAGAAATAAATAAATCGCAAAACACGAGAACTGCCACCATATCCCTCCGCCACCGTCCACCTACGCCAGCGACTACGTCTCCACCGCAAAGGGAACGCGCATTAAAATCATCTGTTTCATTTAGGTTTATTTTTCTATAATTAAGGTGATTCATTGTTTTCAAATGTTTTATTGCCACACAAACCCATAATACACTTTAAAAACATGTTTTGAGGCTGAAACACTTTCACTGTGTTTACATTCATTTCAATGGGAAAAATTGATTTGGGTCGCGAACAAATCGGGTCATGAACAGAGTCTCGGAACGAATCAAGTTCATGAGCCGAGGATCCTCTGTGCACACTGTGTACTTGTGTTGTACGTGAATTGTGTCAGGGTCGTGCCGTCTCGAATCGAACGAGCCAAGTGCCAGAAATGGTGATCGTGACAATTGAGCGTGAATCGTGCAATACCTGTACATATGCAAAACACATGATTTTAATGCACGTTACCTTCGTGGTGGATACGTACTTGCTGGCGTAGGTGGACGGTGACGGAGGGATATGGTGGCGTTTCTCATGCTTTGCAATTATTTCCTCCTTTATTTCAACTGTTATACGCTTAGGCTTCTTACTCTCACTACCATTTCCACTTTCTTGGGACCCGTAATGAAG
>JAQLOM010161507.1:0-12243 GCA_030068315.1 Chrysichthys thysi
TTTTTTTGTGCTTCAAGAGCTAATTTTAATTCAAAAGCATGTCTTCTAAACACCCCAGCATGTCTCCTACAGGAAAATACTCCTGCGTACGCTAGGCTAAGATACCCAAGCTACCTAGACTAGGCTAAGCTAGGCTAAGATACCTATGCTACCTAAGCTAGGCTAAGCAGTGGCCTACAACATTAAACATACGACATTTTCCCACTTACAACGGGTACAGCGGAACGCATCTCTGTCGTAACTTGAGGACTACCTGTATTTTAAACAATTCCAACAACTGAAATGAAACTGAAACTAAATAAAAATGTATCCTTCCTATTTATTTCAACTACCAAGTGATTCATTTGACAATCTTGAGAAAATATATATATAAATTAAATCTCACTAAACTGGGTGAACTAGCGCAGGGTTTGTTTGGGTTGTTTTTTCCTTATCTCTGAGAATTGTTAGACTTTCTCAGAAGACTTTACTATCCTGAGGGTTTGGCAGTGATGGCAACAAACAGCGAGACACAGATCTGCCGCCGTCATGCCCTGAGCTATACACAGACTCTGACGTGATGTTAAAAACAAACGCATCCAGCCAAATCATTTTGAGCAAACGTTCCCGAGCAGTGCGCCATTGCATCATCCGGCGCTGTCACATTCTGACTAAACTAAACTACACTGAGCTTAGTTTTCACACGGGACCAAACAAGCCTCAGGATTTTTCCCCCGGCTCAAGACATTTTTGTCAGGAAAGTTTGTTTCTTTATGGAATAAGTCCTTATCGGTTAGCATGAAGCCCTCACACCTCGACATACAGATAGAGTGACCTAAAATCTATGTGCTGTTTGGGAGCAGTGTAGCTGTGATCCAGGAGAGTTCCTTCATTTGGATTACAATCCTCAATTATGAGGATTGTAATCTGAAACAGCTCCACTGAAAGAATTAAACACGCAGCTATTTGGACAAAATGTCTTCAATTTCACATTATAATCTATGGCCTAGGATGTTGCCAAATTGTTGCAGGGGTTTCTGGGAAGGCTGAGCCAACCCCACTGAGTTTTGTACAGTTCGACATGGTTATGATACGAGGGCGAATCAAAACGTGAAGGCAATTTTAAAATCATGGCGATAACATGGAGAGCAAAAGACAAAGCATGGAGTGGAGACGTTCGTCTTCTCCAGTGAAGAAGAAATTCAAAAGTCAGTCCTCCCCCAAGAAAATCATCTTGACGTTCTTCTGGGACAGGAAGGTTCCTATTCTGGTGCATTTCCAAGCGCAGGGAGAAACAGTGTTAATTCCTGTGCGCTGCTGCGAAATGAACTTAAACCTGCAATTCACAGCAAAAGAAGAGGAATGCTGTCCAAAACAGTCTTGCTGAACCATGACAATGCACGTCCTCATACAGCAGCAGGGACAGTAGAGACACCGTGACCGGTCGGGTTCCGACGTCTCCCACGTCCTCCTTACAGCCCGGATCTGGTGCCGACCCATTATCACATCTTCGGTCCCCTGAAGGAGGCGCTGCGCGGTCACAGATTCACCTCTGATGATGAAGTAAAGGAAGCGGGGCTCACCTGGCTTCGGGAGCAGAAGAAAAACTTCTTCTCTGGCTCGTCTTGCATGGGGACTGTGTGGAAAAGTGGTGCGTTCAATTCCTCGTGTTTTTTTTTTTTTTTTTTTATAAAGCCGTTAAACGCATTTTGCCTTTACTTTTTGGTTCTCCTTTATATAAACACCCTACATCTGGATCTCAAAAGCTTCTCTTGCTGTACTGCACCCATTCCATCAGATTCTGATTACCTTTAAATTGGGAACTGTGTCAGAACGGTCTGCTTTCATGCTTTCAAGTATACAAATTACTTCTCTCTCTCTCTCTCTCTCGCTGCGAGATGAAGCAGAATTTGGACTGATTCCTCGTGCGGGCCTGCCATCTGCTTAAAGCAAAGATCGCGCTACAAAGATCAGACATTTCTGTAAAGTTAATTAATCAGCCTTGGAATGGTGCGTCGCCAAAGTCTCATCAGAAAACACGATAAGGTGGAAACTGGAGCCTTATTTATGGAAGCATGTCTAAAATCCTGGACTTTGTTCCAAAAGGCAAGATAAGAAGCTAACTATACTGAAAAACACCCCACAACCTTCAGCATCAGTGTGTCGTTCATTTTGGTTGCTCCAGAGCGTGTGGGATTTTTTTTTTCCACCTCTGGAATGTTCTGTGTCCGCACTTGGTGATGGAGCCAATTCTTATCTCCCACAGTAAATCCACAAGACGGTGACAGACGACAGACCACGTGAGGAGCTTTTGCAAAGAAAAAACAGACAGGCCACACCGGATAACTCTTCTTTATCCTCTCAGGAACAGTGGATAAAAGTAAAGAGGTGTGAGCCATCCATTTGACCTGAAACGTTCTATGATTAAATTTCACTCCCATTTCAGGAGCCTGGATATATATATACATCCTGTATATTTAGTGATGTTTTCTTGCAGGAATCAAACGTCAAACAGTGTTTTAACTGCTCCCAATCCCAGTCTGCTCTTGCAAAATTAAATGCTTTAGGAAATCAATGGTATTTATTTTAAAAGTTATCATTTGGCCATGTTCCAAACACAAGTACAACACTTCTGTCCCCTTTACTGAGCAACCTTTCGAAAAAAAAAAACCAAAAAAACCAGCCATATCAAATCAGGCTATCCAGAGTGCGCTCTAACACCAAAAGTACAGGAACACCTGATCACCAACCCCAGTGTGGTTCTTATTCAAACACCTGCAAGATCACCATAAGTGCACAATCGAATGACTGTATTTGCAAAGAATGTCTTTACGAGGTGGAGGATTACAATTCCTCGAACCGAGAGGCCCAAACCTGGTCCAGCGTGACAATGCCCCTGGGCACATGGGGACATGGATGGCCAAGTCTGGAATGGACGAAGTCGAGTGACCTGTACAGAGCTCTCACTTCAACTCCACCGAACTCCTTTGGGATGAACTGGAATGCAGACTGCACACCAAGCCTCCTCACTCGACATCAGGGTCTCATCTTACCAATGCTCCCGTCATTGAATGAACTCAAATCCCGACACAGCCACGCTCCAAAATCTAGAAGAAAGTCTTCCCAGAAGAGTGGAGCTTATAATAACTACCAAGAAGGCCTAAGTCTATGGTGATGCCCATGGATTTGAAATGGCCACAAGTGGGTGTGATGGTCAGGTGTCCACATACTTTTGGCAATACAATGGCACGTTAATGTGATTGACCTTAAAATGATTGCAACCGGAATGACTTGAGGAGTGCGAGCAAACCGACATTAGGATTCTGCAACGACACCAAAACGTCTAGAATTATGGGCTGAAATGCAATTCCGAATTTGTTCTCTTAGTGGCACTAGAGGGTTTAAGGGGTATATGCACTACTGCTGAGGACAGGTTGTCTGAACCAATTCTAAAAAGAATTCATTTCCAAATTCATTTAAAAAAATAACGTGCAAATGGTCCTTGGGCTGCCACAGACTCCCAACTGGCCTGTATATGAAGAATATGAAGCTAAAGCATAAGATAAAGAAGTTGAACTCAAAAAAGATAAAGATGATCCTGAGGAATAAGAAGGTACAGAGTTGAAGGTGGACACGAAGATGAATGAAGTAAAGAAGCCACCGAACGAGAAGATAAAGATCATAATGAAGAAGATAAAAATAAAGATCATAAGGGAGAACATGAAGATGAAGATGGGGTCACGGATAAAAATTTAAGATGGGCGGGAAAGTCAACAAAATGATGTGAGATGGTGGACATGAAGGTGAACAAGATAATGAAGATGATGGATGGGAAGGTCAAGAAGATTAATGAAAGATGGTGGACATGAAGGTACAGAGAAAAAAATTTAAGACGTACGCGACTATGAGCAAGGCAATCAAAGATAACGATGATTGAGGAACTAAAGGGAAAGATGAAGATAAAGGTTAAGTCAAAGATGGGGAAGGAAATGATCATCAAGATGAACATGACTATGAACAAGAAGGCAAGCGTGAACATGAAGACGACGATGAACATGAAGATGAGCGTGATGAACATGAAGACAAAGTTGGGGAAGGATAAGAAGATAATGAAGATTAACATGCCCATGAACAAGAAGACAAGCATGAAGATAAAGATGAACATGAAGATGAGTGTGAGGAAGACAAAGCTGAAGATGAATATGAAAAAATGGTAACAGAAAAATGAACCTGAATGTGGAGAAGAAAAAGCAGAACATTCCAATGAAGGTGAACAAGATAATGAAGATGATGGACGGCAAGGTCAATAAGATGATGGAGGACATGAAGGTGAACAAGGTGAACCACAAGCCACACTACCTGATGAGCTACAAAGTTAATTTCATGCACTTATTGATATCACTGCTATGCACTCATTTGCCATTTTGAGGCCAAATATCAGAAGCATTTCCTTCTTCGTTCCTGCAGTTGTACATTTGGCTCGTCTGCTCGGCCCTTTCCTGCTCATCCTCCTCATGTTCATGGACTTCCTTCCCCTAATTCAACCCCGAGCCTCGTTGTCCTCGCCTCAGCGCTACATCTTGCTTGAGGACTCAGTTCTTACAGTAAGGCGGTGAACGGGGGGGGAGTGGCTCACATCCTCCTGGGCTGTGACCACGCAGGGGTGGGGAAGACGACTTGAATGGAAGGTGTGGTGGCAGCACTGGATGTTCATTTGTTGTGCAATTCCCCCGGCGAGCCGGACAAGGAGCAAGACGTGGAGAAAGTGCTTACGGGATGTCCGGGTCACCGTGAGCTGCACGGAGGGAAGTGACGAGGCCGCATAACTCTGACGCAGCACGTAGTAGAGAGAAGGAGCAACAAAAGGAGGAAGGGAGAGGAGGGAGAAGAGCGAGAGTAGTAATGAGTAGTACCGGTGCCAGAACGCTGCGGAGCTCTGTGGGAAACGCTGCGCGAGCATGCGCACTAGGCTTTGGGGGAAAAGGCCAGTTGCATCACCTCTTGGGACAAATCTCGATCGCCTGCTGCGAGGACTAAACGATGAGGTTCACACGACCGAACACGAAGTCAGTCTCCTCCTATACTGCGTTATACGGTCTCACGGGTACGGGGTCAAACTAGTGACCTGCTGTTTTCGCTGGAATACGGTGAACTGATTATTCTGGGAAATGTTTGGCTTTTTCATCGTTTTCGTCACTTTTGCATCAGGATTTTCGCTCGTGGCTTCACGAATGGCTACCGCGGCTGCTTTTGATTACACAACATAAAAAGGGGATGGTTTATAATAAGAAATCTTTCGGTTAATGGTTTTATTCCAACAATACATCATACTGATTGACTGATTAAATAGAAAGTCTGAATCGATCTATCATCTGTTTGATTTACTATATAAAAGACAACGATTCCAGGTAACTCACTATTCCACACATGGAGAACCGAACCCAAACTGACATCTCATGCAAGTGCGTGGTCTGAACATATTTTTTCCCCTTAAGCTTTTCCTTGAACTAATATTTAGCAGCCAAACGATGTGATTACGATTTTTCCCGCCAGCGTCCATAAACGCGCTGAACTCCTACCCTGTATTCACTGACACACACACACCACACACCCAAACACACACACACACACACACCTAAAAACAGCACTCCCAGATTGACGTTACAATGCTTAGGCTAAAGTGTGTGTAAATCCTCAGCATGCGTAAGCTCCCATGTGTGTGTGTGAGATGGCGTATGCGGTGTCCTGGTTGGCAGGCTGCTCAGTGACGTTACCGAGCGCGTGTTCTCTGAGAGCCAGTAAGTGTAGTGACGCCTGCAGTCTCTGTGCCAGTGAGATGTTTAGATAGAGAGAAGTTCCAACCAGCAGCTTTGCTTTTTTTTTTTTTTTTTTTTTTTTGACTCGACGGTTCTCATAAGTTGCACTTCGTGTACTCTGGTGGTGGTGACGTCCCTCCTTTGCAGTGTTAGCACTTTGCATTCACTACAACAGTTAGTGGTTTATTAAAAAAAATAATAAATAAATAAAAATAAATCATTTGCATTTTCTTTGCCTGTATGCATCAGGTTTATAACGTTTTTTTTCTTTTTACTATAGTAACAGGGCCACTTCACATATTCGACGACCAACAATACATCAATAAAAGCGTTTGTTTTGGTACGTTTTCTGTGAGGCACATTTATGTAGCGTATTTGGAAGGAGTCTCCAGTGTCAGAATGCTGTTGGTGTGGTGACGGTGACGCCCCTCCATGTCAGACCAAGTCCCAACATTTTCCTAAAACACAGTGTTTTACAGTAAACCCCGGTCTTTCGCGGAAAGTTGTGAAACGTCCACGATCCACGAACGCCACCACCATTATTTTTTTTTAAAATACTTTAAGCCCTAAATGATCCCCCCACACTCTTTAAACACATTCTAGACAAAATTAAACACAAAGAAAACATTTGCGAGCATATAGCGAGGTGAATGCTGTGTCGAATTCGTAGAAACATCACATTTAGGGCGAGTATTGTAATGTGCTGTATACTATACTAGCGTCGCCTGGACTTAGGTTTTAGATACTGTATGTATGTAGTACTTGTCTATACGGATCTTCTATCCATTTTTCTAAATGTAATGGATGGATGTTGAAAAAAGAAAAGAAATTCATTCAAGGCAGAAATATGGGAGCTCCAGCACTGACTAGACTTTGGTGAATGCTGGTTGCTTCTCCCCGACCGTATGCGTCATAATCAGCAGCCAATCACAACCAAGGTTAAATAAATCGGGTAGTCTGATTGGCCAGACTCGTTCCTCCTGCCATTTTTTCTTTCACTATCCCCACACCGCGTTTACACCATACTGTATTTTATATATTATTAATATTTTATTCCATTTTAATTAAGGCTTATATTTTATAATACCACGGAAATCCACAATCGGTACGTTCTAAACAAAAATCCTCGAATATCCGGGGACGCAAAATGTGAACCGTGATATAGCGGGGGATTCCTAAATCCCTTCCGCTCTCAAACATGTCGGCCTCCACCTGCACTTCTTATCACATGAACACACCCTGACAATTCACAAGTAATATTTCCTCTGCTCCTCCTCAGAGGTCAAACGTCACGTTTGATTGATCCGGAGCCAAGACTTCTGTACGTGTAACTTCCCTGAGGCAACGTGTACTACATGGATTGATGTACTCCGCTCAGGGTTTAACAAAAAAAAGCTGCCTGGAGCGTCTGCAACTCCTTCGCACGCATGCACGCACACACACACGCACAGCGCTCAGTGTCCGATACTACATCGCAATTGTGTACGGTATCTCGGCAAAACCTTCACAAATTTCAGTCAGAAGGTTTCCATGGTTATATAAGCAAAATAAATTAAGCTTGGAGATCTTGTACAACTTTTTACAATGTGTTCAGTAGAACTAATGAGGATTTTCATTTTTTGA
The DNA here is from genome assembly GCA_030068315.1 of Chrysichthys thysi. Taxonomy (NCBI): domain Eukaryota; kingdom Metazoa; phylum Chordata; class Actinopteri; order Siluriformes; family Claroteidae; genus Chrysichthys; species Chrysichthys thysi. The sequence goes on from JAQLOM010161507.1 coordinate 7,419, forward strand.
CACTAGTGTAGGTAAAAAGCTTGAAAGTGGGCCGGAAAAAAGGACCTAAAAAAAAATAAAAATAAAAAATAAATCAATCAAAGTGAGACCTTTTGTGGCGAAATGTTCAGCATTTTTGGCATTGTTTGCTGGCGTCGCAAAAGCTATCTTTTCGGGGGGTTTGAAACAATGCTCTTTCTAGTAGTGTTGGTTAGAAATTGTTTTCTAGGCTTTTTTCTTTCTTGTAAAGGCTAGTTATAAATAACCCATGTTTCAGATTTAAAAAAAACCCCGTAAATCATAAAATGTTGAAGTGAAATTGGAGTGTAAACAGATTAGCTTACAAGTTGTAATCATATTTGAGAACAAAAAGTTATGGCACAAAACAGACGAAATTTTGTGGGGAAAACGCCATTTTTACAGGAGTCACAGAATGTTCAGCTTTGAAATTATTATTATTATTATTATTATTATTTGCATGTCCTTTTTTTTCAGCCCACATGGAGGCTTTTTACCTACGGCAGTTTTAAAAAACTAATTTAAAACCGCATTAGTTCTGCTGCATATGTTGTAAAAGGTTGGACGAGATCACCAAGTTTCATTTGTTTTGCTTATATAAACAATGAAACATCGAGTCAAAGTTGCAAAAATTTCACAGGGATACTGTGGACACGGTCGCGGTGTGGTAAAGAAAAAATCTCAAAGAAAAAAGGAAAAATTTCCAAAAGTGTTCCACTGGCAGATCATAAACTTTACAACAATTAGTTTTACTAATGTAAGATTCAGCGTTCAAAGATTCATCAAAAATCCGTGATGGTCAATTGTGTTCATCATCATCATCATCATCATGTAATTTAGGCCACTTGACATGGCATGACCCCGATGCTGACTTTATTCAGAAGCAAATGGAGCTTCCAGATGTGTTGTATTCCTCTCATCACCATGTTGCACACGTAATTCTGAAAAGCAATCACCATTCAATCAGAGCTGTTCGGTGGACTTGAGCTGTTCAGAATTATTACCGTTAACATGACAAGGGCAAAAGTTGCTCCTTTATCTCTTCTTATTCATTTAAATTATTAATCTCTAGAATAATTTCATGGGTGGCACGGCACAGTGGTGTGGTGTAGTGGTTCGCACGGTCTCCTCACAGCAAAAAGGTCCTGGGTTCGATCTCCGGGGTCGACCTGGGTGCCTTTCTGTTCTCCCAGTGTTCTCCCTCCTGGTACTCCGGTTTCCTCCCACAGTCCAAAGACATGAACAGAGGGGATCAGGCTAATCGGCGGCTCTAAATTGGCCGTAGGTGTGAATGTGAATGGTTGTCTGTCTCTGTGTGTCACCCTGCGCTGGATTGGTGACCTGACCAGGGTGTAACTCTGCCCCTCCCTCACACGAAGTCAGCTGGGATTGACTCCAGCTTCCCCCCACGACCCTGAACAGGATTGAGCGGCAGAAGACGAGTGAGTGATTGAGAATAATTTCACCCGTTATCAGGCACTACTTAGAATACTTGGAAATTCAAAATTTTAACTCTATATTAAAAAACTTTATTTTACAAGGATTTTTTTTCTTTTCCATTTTTATGGTGCAAATCAAGGCCAATAGAATTCCCATATATGACCCGTGTGTGTGCGCATAAAGACGAATGCTCGCATAAACTTAAAGGAACATTTATTAAGGCTTGTTGCCCAACGAAGGGTTAAGTGAAATAATACCAGTCACCTCTGTGTTTAGTTTAGGGTTTTTTTTGCGTTTTATCTTAAATGGTTTTATTTTCCTTCCTTTATTCATTCACACTACAGTTTTTGGACGAATGAAGTTTGCCTGTTCATCCAGCCCTTCACTTGTGCTATCCTTCCCTCACTCAAACAGGAACAAGTTTGACATAGAACCAATGTTAGAAGCAATAGGGTCGGGTGTGTGTGTGTGTGTGTGTGTGTGTGTGTAGGGATTTAAAGACTGAAAGCTTTCCAGTGCATCCTGTGGAAAGTGTCCACACCAGACCTCCCTTCCTCTCGCCCTCACGGCTGCACATGACCAACATAGTGGAGTGTTGTATAATGGGGGACGTGGAGAAAGTGAACGAGTGCGCCCTTCCCCTAGTGATTGAGCGTGCGTGTGCACGTGTGTCCCTTTCTTCCATCACTCTCTGTTGTGTCTTAGCCAGATAAAAGGCACTAGTGTGTCCTGGCATACCCTGGTGCTGCTGCTGCTATGGGATCCATCATCCTCCCTCGCTGAAAGAGGGAACTGAGGAGGGAAACGAGAGAGGAGATTCGAGGACAGCGGATGAACGACGGCCGAGAGACAATGCGATCGTGTGCACGAAAGAAAGTGTTGTCTTCCATCACATCCCTGGTGGTACTTATCAAGGGGGTCAGGCTGAAGAGTGTTTTCATTAAGGAACATTCCCAGGATGCTGGGGGCTATCAGGAAATACGACGTGTGTGTGTGTGTGTGTGTGTGTGTGTGTGTGTACGCGTGATATTGCCGGGGTTTCTTCTGAAATAGTCCTGGTGTGATGACTGCTTTACGCAATATGCCTGTCTCGCTTCAAATGTCTCAAAGTGTGTACACACACACACACACACACACACACACACTTGTCTTAATATCAATATTACAAGCTAAAAGCAGTCCATCAGCTATTCCTATCCTTTTGGGGACATTCAGCTCCCATCAGCACACAGGCTAAGAGTGTGTGTGTTTACATAATATCTTTGCAATATATTTCTGTCATCGCATGCAGTCAGACCATCATCCCTGTCTGTATTAACACACACACACACGCGCTGATGTCCGGTAGGATTTACGCTCAGTCACTTTAGCACTGATGTTGGAATGTGTGAATGATGAGCGGCAGCTTCACTACCTCCAGCTCACGGTGTGATTGGTAAGAATCAAGCTGTTGAACTCAGGGCTGTGTTTACCCTAAAGCGTCATCGGGGAAAATAAAAAAGCTGTCGAACACCACCCGGTGTTACAGGCTAATATGAATTCCACATGAGGCCGTTTCTAAGACAGGATCGCTCAGACACCGTTTAGCCTTATGCTCATGACTAGAAGGCATTTTCAGGGTTATTAAAGATGATAAAGATAACTAGACTGCATTTCCGTAGAGAAAATGCAAAGTGTGCTTGTTCAAAAAGTTGCCAGGACCAGCAAGAACACTAATAACTCCTCAAGGTCCTAGAGAGCACTGGTTCTGGCATGGAATTGCACAGAAAAGCAAACAAATGACTCCTCAAGGTCCTAGAGAGCGCTGGTTTTTCACGGAAAAACGTGAATACCGAACGAACGAAAAGAGGTAACGTAACCATTTGAACAAGCCATCACGCCCGGATCGGCACGGACGTCTCATAGTTGGAACGGTGTCTCTAGCTCGAAAGCTCTAGGAGTAGGGGGCCGGGGGGGGAGTGAACGGAATAATAAAAATAAAACTGAAGAACGGTAGTGTGCCTGCAGAGCAAGCACTCTAATAATAATAATAATAATAATAATAATAATAATAATAATAAAGCTCGTCACAATAGAAAAATGGCATAATAACGACTTACGAACAAGTCAATATATGAACGGCCTTCTGGAACGTAACTTGTTCGTAAGTTGGGGAGCGACGGCACAAACAAATTGTAGCTCTAAATGTTAAACTCTACACAGGAAACAGTTTTTAAGCGAGTATTAGGCTGAGATTACATCGAGCGTCCTCCATACGAGCCTGTGAAAGTTGTTAGTATCGAAACGCTGTATTAAAACGAGTGCATTAACAAACAGCCTGACCTACTGTCGGACCTGCGGTTATTGAAAATTGATATCAAATATGAAATTCGATACGTGATTTTAAAGTGAATCATTTTTGACGTAGTGGCGTTTTTGCCGTTTTGTGGAAGGAGTCTCCAGTGTCAGGGCTTTGGAACAGAGTATGTTTTCTGAGCAAGGAACGTCTTCAGACTGAAGGAGTTTATGCTTTGCGGGTTCTTGTTAACTTCAACACCGAGGGGGAAAAAAGAGACAGGTGAGGACACGAGTGTTTAGAACGGCTGTAAGTGATGGCTGACTCATTTTATTTTATGGATGTTTCCCCAACTATATATGGACATAAAATATGACTGATCTTTTTAAAAGGTCCACTATAAAGTTCTCGACCACTTCCTCGAGCACCTCCCATTCCAAGAGTGTATTAGAGCGTTCGGTGGCAGTCAGGCGCCCATAGTGTACTTTCTAGTACTTACATTTACACACCCTTGCTTTTCTCTGTGCTAAATTATAAATACAATCCTCCGTTTTTTCAGAATTTGGGTTCTTCAACTTGTTATCCACCACTAGCAAACATTATTTCTTCTTCCTCTTCTTCCTTCTGCCGCTTCCTTCCAGATTCATGCTACTACTAGTAAAAAACACGAAACGCAGAAGGCGCGGTTTGTCTGTTCTGGGCTACCGTAGCGACCCAACATGGCGGCTCCGTTGAGGTGGACCCGCTCCCCATGTAGATCTAAAGGACCCTCTCTGAACTTAAAAATCACAATGGTTTGCAGACAGAGGTAATTACAGGGGATCCTCAGGTAATTACAGGGGATCCTCAGGTTACGACACAGTTCCGTTCCTACAACAGTGACGTAACCCGACTTTTGGCGTCAGTTGAAACACTCCCTAGCCCAGGGGTCTCAAACTCGCAGCCCGCGGGCCACTTGCGGCCCGTGGGATGATATTTTATGGCCCGCAGGGCGATATAAAAGTTTAATGTTAACGCGGCCCGTGATTTTATGATTTTTTTTTAGTGGTTTTTCAGTGAATGCTATTGTAGTAAAGCAGGGGTTCTTAAACTATGGGTCGCGAGGCCACCAAG
>JAQLOM010161540.1:0-12241 GCA_030068315.1 Chrysichthys thysi
GAACAACAATTTGGTCTTATTTTAAAGCACTTTTCACTTTTTAAAGTCCGCAACATTTCAATTCCGCCTCCGTTGCTTTTTAAACTTTCATACTGGGCACTCTGGCTAATGGATTATGTATTCAGACCAGCAGATGTTGTCCGTTGCGTCTCATAACCTTTAATGCGGTGTCCGTAGATGAGAGGATCGACTGTATATGTATATTTTCCACTTACAATGGGGATGTCAGAAGGCATCTCAATTGTAACCTGCATATTATTTGTATTCTGAAATGTAATCAGTATAATAACTGTTATCACTTAAAGTGCATATACTTAAAAGGTTTGTCAGCTTTTCTCCAAAAAACATTCTATTCTAATTATAGAATCTAAGTTATTGATGTGAATTAATATATGAATATGCTTAATAAGTTTTAAAGCCTTAATAGCCTTACGTTTTAGCCCTCTGGGTCGCACAATACTGCTGATGCAGCCCGGGCAGAATTTGAGTTTGACTTTACTGCTTATAGTTAACATGAAATGGAATAAATAAATTACATTTACATCCACTGGGTAGTATTGAACAACAGATATGTGTAGAAATGACAAGTGAAATGTAAAAAAAAAAAAAAAAAACTTCTTCTTTTCATTCAAACCTATCCAGAGAACATTTTGTGATGATTAGTGTAAAGTTGGCTTGCTTCGGAGATATTGATGGCTTTGTGTTTGTATGTGTGTGTTAAGTGTGTTGGCTCAGCTGGTGAGGACCAATGTGACACTTTTGACTTGGGGAAGGGACATTTGGCTGATCCTTGTAAGGAAAACTACAATTTGTTTCACAAAATCTGCAATTGTTTATTGAAAAAAGCAAAACAAAGCAAAAAAGCCAAAAGGTTTTATTTTGGTTGGTGAGGTTAAGGGTAGGTTTTAAGTTTAAGCATAGCGTTAATTAGCTGTATTACTGTGTATGCCAGTGGAAGGTCCTCTCAAAGATAGTAAAACAAACATGTGGCCTTTTTGCTAAGGAAGTCACTTTTGTGTTTGGTCTCACTGCCTTGAGGTCAGTCAACATACAGGCTTCAGAGTATTTTATTACATGAACATGCTAGAATGTCCTTGTGTAAGTTTGAATTCTTCCGCTGATTCCAAATTTAGAAAATTCACACATAGACACACCTTAGCCTAACTTTTCAGGTAGAGATGACATTAAGGCAGGCCTGGACACAGCTGCCAATTTGGTAAAGCATAAATCTAGATTCGAAAAGATGTTCGGATCAAAATCATCCTCAGGAATGGAGAGGGCATCAAATTTTTCATCTTGGCTTTCATCTGGTTCTCCTTCATGTGTGTATACGTGTGGCTCATAATCGCTGAGCTCCTGTTCTGAAGTGTATAGCTGGCCAAGGCGCTATAGTGAGCAAATCAAAGCAATTTTATAATTATATATTGCTTGATATGAAACTCATTTATATTTGAATATATATACAGTGGTACCTTGACATACGACATTATTTTCTTCACAGTTTCTTTTGTTTTTAAATAACAGAAATGTACTATATAAAAAAACATAATGTATAAACCAATAATAAAACATAATAATAAAAGTGAATGTAAATAAATAAACTGGTTTTATGAAGTGTCCTTTACCTTGAGGATCACAAGAAGCGATGATGGAGGCGGAGCAGTGAGGTGTAGGACGGACGTTGGCGGTGGGAGGAGGAAGTGATTGTCGGAGGTTTGTTTACATGACGTACGTCGCCCTCTATCGCCGCCTGGACACTTGCTATACACTTTACAGGACATTGCTAAATTTATTCTACACTTTACGTATCGCTAAACTTATGCTAAACTTTAGTGCTAAACTTAATGCGAGAATTACTCCGCTGGTACTCCTTGCACAAGTCCGTGATGCGCACACCAGTTTTTCAGTGATTTCTCCCTTTATATCTAAGGTAAGTGGCCTCTTCTACTTCTCAGCACCAGCCTTGCTACTCACTTTGTTAGGACCCATGATGAAAATACAGGGTACAGGACAAATAAAGTTCCAAAACGGCCCAACGAACACAAAACAAAGCGAGAAATGCTATGATGATGCTTACTCAGCGAGCTTGACATGTGATCTGTAGGTCGGCTCGGGGCAGACTGGGACATGGGAACGTGTAATGGCGGCAGGCTGCACGAAACATAATGAAATCGCCAATGTCGTATCTCAAAAAACTGTCATATCACAAAGCAAAAAAATAGCCCGACATCAACCTCGTATCTAAAAAAAAAATGTCATAACCTGGGTCGGTCGTAATTCAAGGTACCAGTGTGTGTGTGTGTGTGTGTGTGTGTGTTACATTGAGTCATAAAGTCATGTAACATGTAACAAATTGTAAAAGAAAATGTAAAAAAAGCACAGCATCATTACCTGCTCAAGTTGACTTGGCAGGACTTCATCCATATAATGGTCATCTGTGTAGTGTGTCAGTTGGTTTTTGCTCATTGACTCCTATTGGTAAGAAAAAAACAAATCATAATCAGAATAAATCTTAAAATCTAAATGATTTAGTAAAGTATATGATCTGGCATGGTCATTTTGACTTCAAACTTTTTATTTGATCAAAACTGCCATGTTATCATGTAATTATAATGTTAGAAGTATAATAATAAAATGAGACATTGCCTTTATGCCTTACCATCATGTTAGAATTTTTTATCTGCTTATATGTGCATCTTGTAGTACCCTGAAACGTGCACACAGGAGAAATTGTATATCAGATACAAATAAATGCAAAGCCCTAAACCCCATAGTTATCCACTCTCCTATAAACAAGCAATGTAAATTTCCTTAAATTTCCCCAAATTTCATACATATATGCTCCTTTATGCAAAGCATAAAGTGTATTTTACAAGCTCAGGCTAAAGTGCTTTGTGATTATTAGTACAAATTCAATGATGTAATGATTGGTAGCCTTTTTGAAATGTTACATAAACCATATTTTACATTGTTAGATAGCAAATAAGTGTGCAACAATAGGCAAAACAAAAGTTATTTAGACAGTCACATTGTTAACATCTACCCTGCCTATCTTACACAATTCATTACTGACCACCTAAGGAAGCAGAATCAGGTATCACATGCATGGAATGTGCTTTAAAGTATTGTTTATTTAATATGGAATCAAAAATTAAATATAAATGTTTATTATAACTCAATGTGTAGCTACTGAAATAGTAAAGTAGGTAGGAATGCTAAACATTTAAGGAACTATGACGTTAAAAAAGTATTTACCCTATAGAGGGATTTTTGAAATATTTGATTTTCACTGGATGCTGCAGAGCCTCTCCGGACATCCTAAAAGAGGGGGAAGGGGGAGGTGGCGAGTAAAAATCAGAGACTTGACGGTAATTATTACAATTAATAAAATAATTCAAATCTGACCACAGCACCTGATCTTTATTTTCAGCTGTATTTAATTTGTCAAACTTATTTTCAATTTTGTTGTTTTCCTGTCAGTATGTAAATATCTTTTTTTTTTTTTTTGCTGTGTTTTTCAATCTGAATGGGCTCACACTCAACAGCAAGATCTTCAAGTGCCTTTCTTAAGTATGAATCAGATAGAAATACTTGCAAAGCCCTAAACCCCATAGTTATCCACTCTCCTATAAACAAGTAATGTAAATTTCCTTAAATTTCCCCAAATTTCATACATATATGCTCCTTTATGCAAAGCAAACATGCTGCAGGACTAAACTACAGAGAGATTAAGGAAGTTTTCCAAAGTGTATTTTACAAGCTCGGGCTAAAGTGTTTTGTGATTATTAGTACAAATTCAATGATGTATTGATTGGTAGCCTTTTTGAAATGTTACATAAACCATATTTTACATTGTTAGATAGCAAATAAGTGTGCAACAACAGGCAAAACAAAAGTTATTTAGACAGTCACATAGTTAACATCTACCCTGCCTATCTTACACAATTCATTACTGAACACCTCAGGAAGCAGATGTCACGAACTCTGGCAACTCGCCCGATATCTTGAACTCTGGCAACCCACGCAATAACGTGGACTCAACTTCCCAAGAGCACCTGCACCCTCGCAACCCGACCAATGAACTGCCTAGGTCCCAGTCACCTGTTTACTAACGAGGTGCAGGTGTGGTTCATTCTGCTATGGACTATATAAGTCGCAAGTTCACACATACACTCTGTGAAGCATTGTTCTTGCCCCGTGTAGTCATTGCCGAGCCTTATTACCTTGTTGTGGATTTCTGTGTTTGGACTCTCTTTGTTTCTCGACTCTCAATTCTCTGCCTAGCCCCTGTCTGATATTGTTGTGGATTTATGTGTTTTACCCCAGACTGCCTTCTCGACTAACGTCTGTGTCTTATTGTCTTTTGGCCTGTTGTGGATATCCCGTGTATGACCCTGGTCCGTTATATCTTCATGCTCTCTGTCATTCCACTGCTACGTTATTTGTGCCTCGATTACCTCTGCCTGTTCTCGACTAAGATTCCAGCCTCATCCAGTTTACCCTTATTGTCTGTTCGATTACTTCTGCCTGCCACTGACTACGAGTATTCGGCTGCTCTCTCTACTATTGTGTTTATCTACAATAAACCTATTTGCTTTTATCTGCACATGCATTCTCCATCATTCCAGGGTCCTGACAGCAGAATCAGGTATCACATGCAGGGAATGTGCTTTAAAGAATTGTTTATTTAATATGGCATCAACAATTAAACATAAATGTTTATCATAATTAAATGTATCTACTGAAATAGTAAAGAAGGTAGGAATGCTATACATTTAAGGAAATATGACATTAAAAAAGTATTTACGCTATAGAGGAATTTTTGAAGTATTTGATTGTCACTGGATGCTGCAGAGCCTCTCCGGACATCCTAAAAGAGGGGACGTGGCGAGTAAATATCAGAGACTTGACGGGAATTATTGCAATTAATAAAATAATTCAAATCTGACCACAGCACCTGATCTTTATTTTTACCTGTATTCAATTTGTCAAACTTGTTTTTCCTTCTGAATGGGCTCACACTCAACAGCAAGACTAAAGTGCCTTTCTTAAGTATTAACCGCCTTTCAACTGGAAACGGAATGAATTCTTGTTGTTGAATTTGCTTAATATCAAGCATTTGAAGGTGTAAATATATTTATATTGTAACTAATATTATTTAACCTAGATGCATGTTATTTGCATAAATAGTCACCCTCAAGCCCCTCCTTTTGGCAGCAAGTACAGCTATATGACTCTTGGGGTAAACATCTATCAGCTTTCCACTTCCATGATATTTTTTACTATTTTTCTTTGCAAAACTGTTTAAGCTTTAAATGAATAATGTTTTTAAACATTAATTTTCAAGTCTTGCTCAAATGCTCATTCAAATTGAGGACTGGGCTTTAGCATTGGGCTGCATCATTTTCACCCCTGCAGGTTCTTGGCTTTGAACTGTACCGTACTCTTGGTTTTGAACCATTCCAAACTGCAACTGGCAGCATGCCTTTGTTGCCCTTTTGGAAGGTATACCTTTGCACCAGTCTCAAATTTCTTGCACCATGGAAAAGGTTTTCTTTGAGAGTTTGCCCTGTATTTGGCATCATGCATCATCATATCTGACTAGCTTCCCAGTCCCTGCTGATAAAGGGCATCGCCACAAGATGCTACCACCAGCATGCTTCATCGTGAGGATAGTGTTGGTTAGTTGGCTGGCTCCATGACAGTTATGCTAAACACAGTGTAGCCTATATTTTGGAACTGAATACTTGGTTGCTTCTGGCTACACCTGTGCTTTGCTTTATCATCACATTTACTATTTTAAAAAGTTCGTACTGCAGTAAAACTGTATTTTATAATGACGAGTATAATTACATACATTGTGAAGCATTAAATGCTGTTGGGAAAAGCCATTGGTCATCTTCATACTGTTGTGACTCAATACCAGGTGGGCTGCTTCAAGTGGGACCTTATGAAACAGAAAAAGAAACTTTATCAATGTGTAGTTCAACATATCTGAGTTGCTTAACCCTAAGTAGCTTGTATTGTCATACAGAAAAAAAAGGCATGCCACCGAAGCACTGCACAATTATGAATCATGAGCTTTGTTCCAACATAAGTAATAGTTAACTGGAGATAGATGCAAAGCAGCTACATTTGAGTACTATGCAAAAAGTGATGCTATAAAAATTGTAAGGAAAGGTATCATGGTATCAAGGTATCATAAATGGTATTATTGTACTCTGCCTTTACACTTAAATAAACATTTAAGAATAACAATATTTATTGAAATAGTGCATACTCTTTAAAAAAAAAAAACTCATCTAGAACCCTTAAATTATTATTCTGTTTTGGGGATCCATTAAGGGTAAATTTACCCTAAGGCTCCCAAGCAGAATGCCTTTAAAAAAAAAATCTATTTTTTTCCTTATCTCTCAAAATAGTTTTTTTCGGACGCCTTGACACTTTTTTGCCACTGTAAATTTGATTACCTTGCAGTCTGTGCCAGGTGTCTCAGTGTTGGATACAATGAGATATCCAGGAACACTTTCAAACATGATCAAAGTTTTCTTTTGCTTTTTGCAGAACAGAAGAGCCATCATGAACATTGCTGTCAAACAAAAATATTTGCAGTTCACAAATTGTGAGAGACAGCTGTAGGTGAAATGTAGAAGCATAGGTTGTATCAGAATAAGGCCTGCCTTACCTAGCAGAAGGAGGAAAGCAAAGATCATTATCCCAATTGCATTAAGGCTTGTCTTGGCTGTGAAACTGTGAACACTGCAGTTGGCTTTGCTAGTGCAGTTACACACAGTGATGGACAGGTTTTGGATTGAACCACAGCCTTGGTTGTCTGATATTTTGATCTGAATCTTGTAATGGCCCGCATAAACTGTGTTCTCTTTGATTAAGTCCACATCTATCCCTGCAGAGAGATCAAAGGATTAATAAAAAAAACACCTCACATTTTTCCCATTCATAGTAACACAAAAATTTCACCTTATGTTAATTTCCAAACCTGTTCTTCTGCCAATGCTTTTAGGCCAAATCTCATGGGTCCACAGTACGTATTTATTTATAAAGCATCTAATATCATCAGAATTCTAACAAATGTATAACCATGAGACCATACTGCTACATATATTTATTACAATCTGCCTTTGAGATGACAAATGGTAATAGAAACATTTTTGCTTTTTTGCAGCTGTACCATAGTTTGGTTCAATCTTCCATTTTCCTTTCATTTGGTCAGCTTCCAGTAAGTCATATCGAAATGGTGCACTGTATGGTGGAAGATCTGGATCCACAGCAGATATTTTAGTCATGGTTCTCTTCTCTTGTAAACATATATCCATTGCACTCACCACCAAATGTGGTACATTATCATTCTCATCTCCTAAGTTGATGACCAACGTCCCTGTACCAGTCTGTTTAGGCTCAGCTGTAGGTCAACAGAGAGAACAATAAAAAGACTTATTGAAAACTGAATAATAAGTGCCCCATTTTAATTTTCTTAATAAGTCATAAAAAAAAACCCGCTGTGAAAAAAGGTATGTGATATGATTAATTAAGGGGAAGGAAGGAGCAATGTTTTAAAAAAAAAAAAAAAAAAACCTGAAGAAATATTGTATGAAATTTTAAGAGTTTTACATTTTATTTGTGTGAAACCAATTTACACAGTTGAATCATGTAAATTCAAGGATATGGTAAGTAAGGCTGCCTCAAAGTTTATTTGTTCAGGGATTGATCTTTAATCAAGGCTGATCAAGGGTCTCTGTTGTCCTTCCTCCTCCCAAAAGCATGTCACTGGATTTGGTACGCAAATAGGTCTCTAAGATGAACTAGTCTTCCAGTGAAAGGTGCTTTCTGTCTTTCACTTATAGTTTCCAGTATGTAAACACCACGTGCCAAAACTGAGTATGCAGCATGCATCAAACTTTTATATAAGTCTTTTTCCTCTTTTGTGACCACGGCCTGGTCTTAGCAATAAAGTTTTCTTGCAAAAGCCTTTTTTTGCATCATTGGTTTGAGAAACAGCCCTTATTCCTATTGTTGGATGACCTGTAATAAAGACTTTGTGTTTACAACCTACTGCCTTTGGGGTCCCTTTCATTGAAGATGTAATTGCATAATATCTTAGAAAACCTAAACTCATAAACAACATTTTTAAAATACATTTTAATTCCACTCAAACTGGCTTAATTTGTTATATAATTGAAGATTTCTTTAGGTTATTATAAAGCAGCAGTCTTCAGTCTTGTCCACAAGGGGCCAGTGTGACTGCAGGCTTTCATTCCACCCAGACAAGAGTCACACCTGCTTCCACTTGTTCAATCAGTTCTCGTAATCTCCAGTCAGATATCAAACGGAGCCATTTTGGCTAGTATGAAAACTTGTAGTCGAACAAGAAATTTATGGATAAGATTGAAGACCCCTTTTGTAAAGTATCACATACACCAGTGTTTCTCAAACTTTTCTAGCTTGCGGCACCCTTTCCATGAAATAATAATCTCAAGGCACCCCTAATGCAAAAATTCGTGCGCCCCCGGGGGGGGTGCTAGCGCTTCTGCGGCACCCCTGAAGACATCAGACAGCACCCCAGGGTGCCGCGGCACACCGGTTGAGAAATGCTGACATACACTGTGTCTTACCTTTCGTCTCAGCATACATGATGACACTATAGGTGCTGTGGTCCAATAATGGTGATTCTCTGTCCATAAGTTTGGCGACAGTAACCTGGCCAGTGTTTGGATCAACTTTTACCCAGTTATCTTTATCTTCTCCTTTAATAAACCTGTATTAGAGAGAGTGCCAGAGTTATCAAGACTTTATCAAAATTCAATTGCAATTCTTGGTCAAAGACAAATGTACTCAGTGTGTAAGTATAGGCAGGTGTTACTATGGTTATATTCTAATAACAGCCATTGGGGCTTGAATAAATTATGTACTTCTCTTAAAGGATAAAAAACAGTTAAACATAGTATTTAAAGGTAGTTTCACTTCCTGAAATGCATTTCCATGTGTCTTATCCGGGTCTTTGACTGTGAGAGTGCCCACGGGGGTTCCAATTTTTGTATTCTCCATGATCTTAAATACTTGAACAGGTGGTATAAACTCTGGAGGGTCATTGACATCCTCAGCAGTGATGATGACTGGATATTGTTTAAGGGAATCCTGCACTTTTGTGTCTACCTCCCATAAGCCAAGTGCTTTACGAGTTTTCACACTACAGTAGAAAAGTTTCTCCTCATTTTCCACGGTGATTGACACATTTCTTGTCCTTGTGTGGTCCTCGTAGTCCATTGGCTGTTTATTTAGTAAAACAAAAAAGCGCTTTGAGAAAGCAGTAGAAGGTACACATAGTGCTTTCTAAATGCATTTATACATGAATATAAATTTGACTTGCAATTTAGTTTTAGGGCATTCATTTGGTTGGCATGGAGCTCTAAAATCATTTTAATAAAGATTCTCCAGTCATTATTTTTCATGCTTGTGTAAAATGTAGACACAGTAATAAATTGTGTTTTACAAAAATGTCTCCATCTGCCAACTTCTTGTAATGTGCACTTATATCTACTTCTTTACCTGATTCCAATAGAGATTCCAATTTATAATGCCCATATGCCAGCCAAATGAGTGATTGTAATGCCCTTAAACCAGTGCTTCTCAAATAGTGGGGCGTGCCCCCCTGGGAGGGCGTGGTGCGATGCCAGGGGTGGTGCGTTTGACCCCGGGAAACATGCTTTTTTTTTTTTTGCCATACTAGAATAAAGTGTAATTGCACATCCACTACATTAGGTGGCAGGGTTTTTTGCACTGAGCATGCACACACACACACACGCACACACACTAATTCATTTACAAATTAATTGCCGCTGCTACTACCTACCCCCGGTCGCAATATTGGTGGGGTGCGAAATATTTTCTTCTTTCTAAGGGGGGCGTGACAGAAAATAATTGAGAAGCACTGCCTTATACTAAGGTGTCAAAATCAAATTTACATTAATAACACACTCATAAATTATCATTGGTTCATTCTACAAGTTTCTCAGAGTGTCATGAATGTGATTTTATTAGAAACTAATAATTTATTTATTTAAAGAAATTTATTTGTAGTTTTGCAGTAAAAGCGAATTCATTAAGACTGTAAAATATGTGTGCATGGAAACATAGCTACTGTTCTAAGGTTAGTCACTGTATATGATAAGACGGTTATCTAGCCAGTAACTATAAAATATGGAGAACAGATGCATCTTTATCTATTAACATTTTTATCCAATCAGGTTCCTTATTCCAGTGGTTCTCATTCCTTTTGTAAGCAGCTGTGGCAAACCAAATGTAAGGTGGATTTTCTGGATGCCCTCTAAATCGTACTACAGTGTGAAAAATGCCTTTGGACAATGATTTCAAATAATGTTTTACTTCAGTTTTTACAATATACGTTTATACAATAACACCCCAGTCTACCATACATCAAAAGACATTTAAATAAATAAATAATAATAATAATTTAAAAAAAAATCTTATGTAGTTAAATGTTGTAATTTATTAGATTGTAGGTACCAGTCGTAATGTTCACTGTGTATTCACTTTTAGTGGAAAAATTATATCAAGATAAGACAGGCGGCAAACTTGCAACTTGCAAATCTCTTTAAAAATAAAAAACAAAACACAACACAGAAATACCTTTATGAGAGTCAGGGTTCCTTGATTAGTTTCAGGGTCTATGTGGATTTTGAAATATTTATCTGGATCTCCAACAATATTGAGTTTAGCTTTCCAGGCTGGTGAACCTGGACTGTCTTTATCAGTGACATTGAAGGTCAGAATGTCCACTCCACTCACTCGTTCTTTTACCTTTTGAGTAAC
Source organism: Chrysichthys thysi (assembly GCA_030068315.1). Taxonomy (NCBI): domain Eukaryota; kingdom Metazoa; phylum Chordata; class Actinopteri; order Siluriformes; family Claroteidae; genus Chrysichthys; species Chrysichthys thysi. The sequence continues at coordinate 10,849 of JAQLOM010161540.1, forward strand.
CTGGAGGGTGCAGGGGTTAATATGTTGTCAATACTGAATGCTTAATGTACCATTTTGCTACTGATACATTATTTGTAGTGCTTATCATACAACTGTCTGAAGTACAGGTATCAGGATTTAAGACCTAAAAACATACATTTTTAGTTAATTTGCTTAAATAATGTACTACATTTGCATTTGTTCATTTTGTAGATACAGTGGTACCTCATAACTTAAACTTAATCCATTCAGAACGCGGGTTCGAATCCTAAAAAGTTAGAGTTCTGATCGAATTTTCCCCATAAGAAATAATGGAAAACCAATTAATTGGTTCCCAGCCCCCAAAAAAATTACACCTAAATATATATTTTTTTAGCATTTAAACATAAAATGAATAGGATAAAACAAGAATAGCACGTACTAAACACATTACATTACATTACTGGCATTTAGCAGATGCTCTTATCCAGAGCGACTTACAACAATCAGCAACAACAACATCTAAGCACATTTATCGAAACAGTAATTTGTAAAGTAAGAAAATAAATTTATCCAAACAATGTGTATGTCATGGATCCGCCCACCAGCTCAGAGCGTGTGCGTGCACCCGCTTTGAGTACTCCCAGCAGTGGCGCTGCAGGCGCACGCACGAGGATTCGCTCCAGGTGTGGGCGTCATGTGGTCTTTCGCAGGTGATCCGCATCTTGTCTAATGACTCAGACTATAAGAGACTCGGTCTTGGACACTCAAATGGCGAAGCATTGATTGCCGTTTTTGTGTGTGAATCTGCCAAGCCATGATCTAAGTCTGTATTTTCTTCTGGTCCTGACCTTCTCGCTTGTTATTCGGTTCATGGTTATAGCCTGTTCCTTCGTAGTGTTGTACGCAGTTCGGTTACCCTGCCTGTTCTTCGACTATGAGTTTGCCTGCTGTCTCATGTACTTCTGCCTGAAGCCTAAATAAAGCCTGAATGGGATTTTACGTCTGACTCACAGTATATTACCTGATATTTTCAATAAAAAAGCACTCTCACCAACAAATGATGCTATCAGAGCGAATGCGAGGCTGAGACTGAAGCCTTACCCTTTGTTTCCACTGAGACGTGCCGCGTGATTCATTTCCCGGCACGTACAAGTTATCTTAGGTCAGCATTCACGGTTCAACTTCTGAGATACAGATCGAGTTCAAGGTAATTTTTTTCCGATCTGGGCCCGGTTTCCCAAAACGTTCTTATCGCTAAGTAGTTCTTAAGTTATGCCTTAACCTCTCTCTTAATGGTGTGGTACGATTCCTGACACGTTCGTACGCTAAGTATATCTTATGTAAGTCACACGTTCGTAAGGTTGGTCTGGACCAACCTTAACTCTCTCTTAGTGCTGTTTCAGCTCAAGACGCTAGTGGCCGCCACTGAGCA
>JAQLOM010161544.1:0-12238 GCA_030068315.1 Chrysichthys thysi
GTGTGTGTGTGTGTGTGTGTGTGTGTGTGTGTGTGTGTGTGTGTGTGTGTGTGTGTGTGTGTGTGTGTGAGTTTCTTTGAGGTCGAACACAAAGACTGTGACCGAGGTTAGCCGCTGTAAAGGTTGTACACAGGTAGAGTGTGTGGAGTTTTTTTTTCATGCCAGAGATGCTTGTTAGAGCAGGCAACATGACAGAAATTTCACCTCACAAACTTTAAAACATTGGAACGTTTTCCCTCCATTTTCTCACACCATCTAGCTAACACTCATCTATCTGACCACAGCCAAGAACAGAGGAGGGTGAAGGCCAACCCCGGACTTGCTCCGAGACCCGTGAAGCCAGCCACATACACATCTTTTCAAACTGCTGCATACCATACCAGGGCAGCGTGACGCGTTCGGAGGAAAGTGCCGTCCGCCCTCTTCCACGTACAGGTGTCTACAAATGGAGTGTGTCCATGTGATTGACAGGAGAGAGGGAGGATGCCCCTCCCACCCAGAGCACATTGCCAGTTTTGATCTCTTGGTGCTGGCTTTGGCGTGGCGGCCGCATCACCGTACAGAAGGGTTTTTTTGTTTTGTTTTTGACAAAACTCCCAGCAAAACACATTCTTGCAATTTTTATTTATGTATTTTTTTTTAAAGGACTGTTTAATGATGGTTCATTTAATTTGTAGAAAAAAGTGCTTCTAATTTTTAAATGAAAATGTTTCATCTTTAGATCAATCCAATCCATGTGTGAAAAACCCCACCTAAAAATAAATAAATTAAAATAAAAAAAAAATTAAAAAAATTAAAAATAAAAAAAAAAAAGATTACGTACAAAATTCCCCCCTCCCGAAAAAATTGTTTTGTTTTTTTTATTTTAGAACATGCAAAAATTAATTTAGAAAAAGATTTCACGATATTCCCAATATCAAGGAAAAGCGCAGTGCACTATATTTTTAGTGCTAAATGGTAATCTGTTGGCTTCTTCTCCACCTCTTCCTTCTTCTCCTCCTCCTTCTTCTTCTCTTCCTCCTCCTCCTCCTTTCTTCATCATCTCCTCCTCCTTCTTCTTCTCCTCATCCTCCATCATCTTTATCTCCTATTCCATCTTCTCCTCCTCCTCCTTCTTCTTCCTTCTTCTCCATGATCTTCTCCTCCTTCTCCTCCTCTTCCATCTCCTCCTCCTTCTTCTCCTCATCTTCCATCTTCTCCTCCTCCATCATCTTCTCCTCATGCTTCTTCTTCCTTCTTCTCCTTTTTCTCCTTCTTCTGCTCCTTCTCCTTCATCTTCTCCTCCTTCTCCTTTTCTTCCTTCTTCTCCTCCTCTGGAACAATAACTCAAAAACCACTTAACATAAAACTTTGTTCAAACATTTTTGCGTAGGTCTTATAATCAGCATGGCAGGTAAGACTTTTTTTGATATCACACCTACATCCCTCTTGTTTATCACTCGAAAATTTTCAAACGTTCAAAATGCTCAGCTTTGTTTTTCTTCATCCCTCGCTTTTAACCCGTTGACTTCAACTCATTGTTCGTGGTTAAAAGCTAGGACCACCGGAGTTTTACCAACTTCATCAGGTTGTTGTCCCTTATGTAAATATGGCATAACTTTTTTTTATTCTTTCCTTCGTTCTTTTTTTAATCTCTCCATCCTTCTATTAGAAACAATTGATTTGACAACTCTTACACCTTTTAAGGTAGAGTCACGAAACTTGGTATACGGATTCAAATGCTTTTCATTCTACTGACTCCATCTCTCACACTTCTGTTCCTTCTTTCATCCCTCCATCCTTCCACAACAGTCCACTGATTTTACAACTCCAACTTTTAATCATTTTTAATTTTTTAATAAAGGTGCTCCCCTAGTTACCAAGGCCCGACGTATGATTTTTCGAAATTACGATGACGACCGCGATACTCTAAAAACTGTAAAATATTTAGAAAATGTTTAAGATTCGCAAGCAGGCATCACTGGCAGGCCAGCGTGACACTGTATGACGTACATGTTTGATCGACACCCGGATGCACTCGCCCTGTGTGATGCCTCACTCTCTCCCGCAACTCACGGAGTTCCTTTGTGTATCGGTGTACTGTACAGTGCATTACTGCCTGTTTTTTGTGTGCTTCAAGAGCTAACTTTAATTCAAACGCATGTCTTCTACACGCCCCAGGATGTCTCCTACAGGGAAAGACTCCTGGGTAGGAGACGCTGAGCTAGGATAAGCACTTACGACGTGCATATCGAAATGCGTCTTCATCATAACTTGAGGACTTCCTGTACATTGCTTAGATTGCTGCATTAGTATTTCCTTCAAGAAATGTAAATCTGGTTGATTATAATATCGATATTATATCATCATATCAACCAGCCGTACTTGTCATAGATGTACGATGCACAAGATTAAAATCACCCACATAATTCCCCTTTAAATCACCCATAAATAAAAAAAACAGTATATAGTCTCTATGATGTACTGTACAGAATTGTGGTTATTCTTGGAATAAGCGAGCAGCTTTGTGAGCAGTACAGAGCAGCACAACATACAGCAGTTGGTCTTGTGAAACAGATTTTATTCCTCCTCACAGAACACGTACCCACATCTTCAAGCCGAGCGAACACCCGGCTCGTTAAGTACATCTATATTTAGAGGAAACAGTTTTATTATAGACCAGCCTCGTCAGATCCTGTCTGTCTTTCCCATTATAAAATGTCTTTATCTGTCTTAAAGTACTTTTTAAACTACTCGTATTAAAAATGCCTGCGTAATAGGATTAGTTTCACAGTTCGTGGCTAGACCTGAGAAGAATTGGTTCTGTTCGAATTAGGACGAAGGTGAGAACAGAGATACAGTGGCCCCTCGGTTCGCAAACGCATCAGATGGCGATCAAATGGATGAACTAAATTCCCGAACGGATTTTGTACTGACTGACGAACAAATCCTTGACTGACGTACAGCCGTACCCCTTCGAGAAATAACAAAAGCAAACAGAAAAAGCAAAAGCAATGTGGTAATATGGTAATGACAAAAACAAAACAGGAATAACATGCAATATGGTAAAAAGCAAACGCAAAGCAGGAATTACAAAAGCAATAAAGAAAAAACTTTTTTTTTTTTTTTACTTATTATTTATGTATTTCACTTTTTTTTTTACTTTTTCCCCATATTTACTTTATTTTCATATTCTTTTATTTTTGAGTTTATTTGTGTTTTATTTGCTATTTTTTTTTTATCTTTCTTAATTATTTATCGTATTTAATTTAGCCATTTTTTTTTATCTTATTTTTATTTGTTGGGTTTTTTTTTTTCACTTTTTTTCCATATTTATTTTATTTTCATATTCTTTTTTCCCCCCCAAGGTTAGCTGTATTTTACTTGTTATTTGTTCTTTTAATCTTTCTTAATTATTATCTTATATTTACCTATTATTTTTTCAATTTTTTTTTTTTACTTTTCTTTTGCCATATTAATTTTATTTTCATGTTCTTTTTTTCCCGATTTTATCATTGTATTTTATTTGCCTTTTTTTAATCATTTATCTTACATTATCTATCTATTATTTTTTCTTATTTTGCTTATTTTTTTTACTTTTCTTTTCCCATATTTATTTTATTTTCATATTTTTGATTTTGGATTTTGTTTCGCTTTTTTATCATCATTTATCCTATATTATTTATCTATCACTTTTTTGCATTTTTATTTGTTTTTTTCCATATTTTATTAGTTTTTTCCATATTTATTTATTTTCTTATTCTTGTACTAGTTTTATTTTTTTACGCCACTCCTGTGACTCCATATGCAAGCGTTGTTTAATATGCCTTATAAGTTGTAAAAACGTTTCAGATGGCCACCGTAATCGTAACCGTAATCACTTTCCACACGAGGTGGCTTGCAAAACGTGTTGCTTTAACACACAGACGTGGCTGGAGACTTGAACATGGCTGAGCGCCGTGTGCAGGGTGAAATTCTCCATCATGGGTGCAGCGCTTAAGCCGATAATAATAGACGGCTCTTTTCATCCCATGCTTTAAGGTTGCTATAGGAACCATCCACAATAGCTCCCCCTTTCACCTGTTTTAAGATCTCGCTCTCTCTCGTAAAACACAACACAATACAACACTACAAAAACACACACACACACACACATACACCACCCTCATTACCAGTTTGTCTTTTCTTGTATCAGTAAAAATAATAATAATAATAATAATAATAATATGTGGCAGGAATTGAAATGCTAAGACATTTACAACATTCACATCTCTACCATTTCAGACATTTCTGTTACCATGTGTCTGTGAATAGGCGTACCTACTAATGACGTCATTCATTAAGTATGATGCCAGGACTCGGTGCGTGTTTCACGAACCATTGTGTGGCGTAAAAAAAAATACAGAATCCGTTGTACGCATGACCACTTAAAAAGCTGCTCTGAGGAACGGTGCGTCATTTTTACGACATTATCATCATCATTATATCAAACATGAAATGACCTCCAGAGCGATGACTTTTTTCTTTTCTTTTTTTTTTTGTGCATACGTGTGACGGGGTTGCGAAAACCCATCAGGTGTGTTTGTTGCGTTTTCCTGCCTGTAACGTGCTTTGACGTCTCTTCTTGAAGAAACCGCCTGCACGTTACACCAACACGACATGGAAACGTATGATGTCCTTTGCACGCTTGCGTTTTTCCCACCACATTTGATTCCCTGGTGAGCAGTGTGGATCTCTCAGATACGATGGTCCGACATACGATTTTTCGAAGCTACAATGACTATTGCGATCCACTAAAAATTGTAAAATATTTAGAAAATATTTAAGATTCTTGGGCAGGTATCGCTGGCAGGCCAGCGTAACAATGTATGAAGTAAGACGCGTTCAGAAGTAAGAGGACGACACGTGGACGACACCAGGAAGTACGTAGACGACGCCCGGATGTACGCGTCACTTGCCCTGTGTGATGCCTCTCTCTCTCCCGCGAGTTCCCCTGTGTATCGGTGTACTGTACAGTGCATTACCACCTGTTTTTTGTCTGCTTCAAGAGCTAATTTTAATTCAAAAGCACGTCTTCTAAACGCCCCAGCATGTCTCCTACAGGAAAAGACTCCTGGGTAGGCTAGGCTAAGCTAGGCTAAGTTATGGCCTACGGCATTTTCTACTTACGCTGGGTATAGCACAATGCATATCCATCGTAACTTGAAGACTTCCTGTATATTACAGATATCTAGAAATGTATCATCAGCATTACACATGGGAGGTGTAACGTGAACCGATTACAGGACCGATTTAGGAAGACTGCTTTAAACGGATGCCGTGATTTGGATGGACGATGTGGAAAAATATTAGATTAGCATTGTATTAAAGAGACTTGAGGGACCTTAAAAGGACACAAAACATACATTATACTTTAAGAGTACAGACTATATAATATATTAAGTATATTAAGGAGTTCGAGGCTCTCTCCTTGCTTCTGACCTTAAAGAGCTGTTCATGCATTTCACCAGCCTTGTGTGACCTCAGTGGAACCCAGTGGATCCCTCGTCTGATTGGTCAGGTGATCATTTTCCCAACGAACATGCCGGATGTGGATTTCTTTTTCATTGTACCCAAATTTTGCTTGAGGGTTGTTGTTTTTTTTGGTATGTAAAGACTAATGAGAACACGTGTATTTAGTGAGAGAAAAAATTGGACTTGGTTTTCAAGGAGCTTAAATAAATTGAGGCTATTTTTTTTCTACACTGATGAACCTGATTGGATGCTCTGACCTGGATTACCAAAAAAAAAAAAATAAATTTAAATGAATAAATAGATTGATAAATAGACTATAAAACTGTCAAACCTTGTCACGAGTCGCTCGAAATCAAAATGTAATTCATGAAAACAGAAAATGCTGCATGCTGAAATTTTGCAGCGACTGTCCGCAAGACAGATTTGATTTGAACTTGTTACATACAGGGGTATGCCGACGTAGCCGAGTTTGGACAGTTTATTCGAAAACGTTAAAATTTAAAAAGGTTCACCTGGAAACATTAGCCTCAATTTGTCGAACTGGAAGGCACCTCTGGTTTTGGTGCCTGCCTTACACCGTGTATGTGGAATAATACGGCTTTTACTTGTGTGGCACGAAACAACAATCCACAAAGAATTAAATAAAACTATCTCCGACCTTAGTGTTAACGACTCGTTCTAAATCGAACTCATGCTCAGGGACGTCGGTCCCCTCATTGACTTTATGGTATACGGCAGGTGGAAAGCATCTGAGCGATATGATATGGCGGCCAGTTCAGAATGAAACACTTTGAAGTCGATGTCGCGACACATATTTGAGATACTTTTGTCGATATTGACGGAATAAAGTCCACTGCAAACAGTAAAGGTCTCCCCGCCCCAGTGTGCAAACAGTGACGCAGAGCGTTACCTTTTCATCTGTTATAAAAAGAGGAGCAGGACGTCTCGCTGTGGTGCCCGAATGTACACGGCCTCGCCTGGGCAGACCCACAAAATGCTGCAGTTTTTCTGCTTAGTTACAAGAATTAAATACAGTAATCCCCCGCTATATCACGGGTCACATTTCGCACCCCAGGCTACTCGCGGATTTTTATTTAGAATATATAAAAATTTTTTGGCGGATTTCCCCGGTATTATAAAATATAAGCACTAATTAAAATAGACTAAAATATTAATAATAAATAAAATACAGTACAGTGTAGATCATATTTACACAAGAGACAAAGAACGTAGCGTTGTGCACGAAAACGCGGTGTGGGGATACTGTTAAAAAATATATATTATGGCTGGAGGAACGAGTCTGGCCAATTGGAATGCTCTATTCATTTAACCTTGGTTGTGATTGGCTGCTGGCTACAACGTGTACGGTTGGGGAGAAGCAACCAGCATTCGCCAACATCCCAGTTCTTCGCCGTAGCGATACTCGCTATAAATGTAATATTTCTACGAATTCGACACAAAATTCACCTCACTATATATTCACAAATGTTTTCTTTGTGTTTAATTGTGTTTAGAAAGTGTTTAAAGAGTGTGGGAGGATCAATTAGGGCTTAAACCATTTTTTTTTTTTTTTTTTAAAGCATTTGGGGGTGGCGTCTGTGTATCATGGATTTTCGTCTTTCGTGGAAAATTCCCTGAGAAAAACGAGGGACTACTTGTATTACATACAAGCTTCGTGGGTAGGCATCACCGGCAGGCCAGTGTAACAGCGTATGAGGTATGATATTTTCGGATGACTCCCTGAAGTACGCTGATGATGCCCGGATGTATGCCTCACCCTCTCCCGCATTGTACTGTACAGTATATTACCACCGGTTACTTTGTGTGCTTCAAGAGCTAATTTTAATTCAAAAGCATGTCTTCTAAATGCCCCAGCATGTCTCCTGGGTAGGCTAGGCTAAGCCAGGCTAAGATATCCAAGCTAGGCTAAGCAGTGGTTCGACATACGATACAGTAATCCCTCGCTACTTCGCGGTTCACTTTTTGCGGATTCACGACTTCGCGGGTTTTTAAATATAGTACAGTAGTAGTATTTCCTAGTCTAAGAACAACAAAACAAGTTGGGTGACTAAGTGGGTTGTAACACGGGCTGTGATTGGTATATGGGAGGGAGACGACAAATCACAGCTTCCCGCTTTCTAATCGGGCCTGTGATTGGTGCTTTGACTGATGCGCAGATCCCACAGCATCTCCCCTTGTCTCATATATAGCTACGTGCACTTCGCTATACAGTAACTGTAAACTTATCTACCGATTTCATATTGCTTAACAGTTGTCCCTGTTATTAACAGAGTAAAGGGTGGGTTGTAAACAGTACGGGGGGGTTTAAAAACGTCCGAATACACGTTAAATAATCAAATAAATATGATGTCCCTACTTCGCGGAAATTCAGTTATTGTGGCCGGCCTTGGAACCTATCTCCCGCGATAAATGAGGGATTACTGTATTTTCTACTGACGATGGGTATAGCGGAACGCATCTCCATCGTACCAAGGGACTACCTGTATATTAATAAGCCTCTTGATTGAATTGAATACACTGCTATTAAACAAAGCTAAATTGAAGCTATCCTGTACGTTTCATTCACCAAATACGTGTTTTTAGGTTTCGCGTTTCCCTGTTTAAGGTACTGAACAGTGTTGGGCTGAAAAACACCGTGCTGTGTGCTGCCGTAGCTTCAGAGCTCCTGCTTTCGCTTTTGCACAATAATGCAAGGTTATTAAAAGGATTTTAAACTCAGTAATGCGTCACCATTAATTCCCAACGTTCGTACATGCAGAAGGGCCGAGCTGCATTCCCAGACGCCGCACGAGGTAACTGGACGATATAGCCGAGTTGCGTACATGTTGGTTTTTTCTCGAGTACATTGTTACGCTCGTCACATTCCCTTTCCAAGTGTTACATTACTGATATCTGCTGATTAAAACAGAACAAAGTGAACACTTCTATCTGTTTATACAAAGAACAAAGCAAGTCAGTTCAAAAAATAAAAATTAAGCTTGCTTTCAAGGTTTCCCAGTGCTGAGGTCCAGAACGACCACGAGATTAACGAGAACAAAAGATGTTTCCACATATGCCGAAACGCATTAATGGAGCACCTTAACAGAAAGTACCTGAAAGCACCAGTGGTAGAGTTACGGTTTGACAGCTCCATGGTCGTGGGTTCGATCCTGAGCTCAAATTTCACCCTGGAGATCAATAAAGTACATCTATCTGCCTATCCATCCAACCATCAAACTGGGTCCTCAAACTGCCTGGCAATGATCAGTAACTGATCGAACCTGTTTATGGTCGTTAAAGTGTTCACGACAGTGTAGGGGCAGATTTCTGCGTGGCCTCATCACCCCAAGCGGCTCTAACTGCGGACACACGGTACTTTCACGACACGCCCACTTCACACTACCGCCATCTTGCACATTATGCCATCCTTGGGTTAGGGTCAGGCTTAGGAACGCCCTGCAGTACTTCAGAGGGTTAACATGCATTGTATTAGGGGGTGTGTTGTGTACTGAAGTGGGTGTGTCATGGAGTAAAGTGGGTGTGGCTTCTTGTCTGTGAGACTTCAGATAGACATCTCTACAACACTGACAAGCATAAGGTGTGATGGACAGACAGACCTCTAGAGAGGCAGACAGTGAGGCAAACAGACACAGACAGAGACTTGGAGACAGAGACAGACAGACAGAGACAGAGTCAGACAGAGAGAGCAAGATAAACAGTAAGACAGACAGACAGACAGACAGACAGACAGACAGACAGGCAGACACAGCGAGAGAGAGGCAGACAGAGACAGAGAGAGACAGAGAGTCAGACAGAGAGCATGAGACAGACAGACAGACAGGCATATAGAGAGGCAGATAGAGAGAGGTAGAGAGGCAGACAGAGAGAAGTAGTCAGGCAGACAGAGAGAAGTAGACAGGCAGATAGAGAGGCAGACAGGGTGAGACAGACAGAGTGAGACAGAGAGGCAGACAGAGAGGCAAACAGGGAAAGAGAGAGACAGAGACAGACAGACAGAGGCAGACAGAGAGTCAGACAGAGCACGAGACAGACAGACAGATAGAGAGGCAGATAGAGAGAAGTAGAGAGGCAGAGAGAGAGAAGTAGACAGGAAGACAGAGTGAGACAGAGAGGCAGATAGAGAGGCAAACAGGGACAGAGAGAGACTTGGAGACAGAGACAGACAGACAGAGTGAGACAGAGAGCCAAACAGGGACAGAGAGAGACTTGGAGACAGAGACAGACAGACAGAGGCTCAGACAGAGAGCACGAGACAGAGAGGTAGAGAGGCAGACAGAGAGAAGTATACAGGCAGACAGAGAGGCAAACAGGGACAGAGAGAGACTTGGAGACAGAGACAGACAGACAGAGGCAGACAGAGAGACACAGAGACAGACAGGCAGACATAAGCTAGATGAACGCTTTCTGGACTAGAAGCTTAGTCACTGTGTAACCCGAACATTCAGAAGAAATCCTCCTGGGAAATCATTCACAAGAACTTGCACCCATCATCTAGACGTGATGGTCTACCTGCATTTAGACCTGTGTGAGCTGATAAACTGGTCACAGGCCCCAAGATCTCCAAGAGTAAGAGTAAAGCACACCACGGTTCCATGTATAAAGCAGAAACCATCATCAAAGTCGGCGTCAGTTACCTGAGCTTCAGCTCCAGTTCCTCTGCTTCAGCTTTTAAACCACGTGCTGATTCTCATCATCGCTCAGCAAGATCTCCGACCTGTCCATCATGGTGGCCATCAGCTACAGTCAGCAGCCGAACACACAACCCGAAGCAAGCCTTCACCTCCCTGCTGAGGAAGCACAGGGCCAGGTACGGGAGACGCTTCTTAAACGCTCCCCTGCTGTCTTTAGAAAGCCGCGGGCCGTGAAGCTTCGCTTGTGTTCTCGGTTCATTTACAATCAGCTCACATCGCAGGCAGAGGGGCTACAGTGAGAGCAAACCTGTACGCCTGAACAGATCACACTCGGAGCAAATCACAAATTAGTGTCGGTTTTCCCTTGACGCCTACAATGATTATGCAAATCCAGTGGTGAGTTGTTCTGACTTCTGAATGTTCTGAAAGTAGTTAATGATGGGTCGGTATTACAGGTCCAAACACTACTGTAAGGCAAATAAAGGTTCGCCTGTTGTGCAAACGACCGGAAAGCACTAACAAGCAAAGAATCAGAACAAGCGAGCATCTCTGCATGCCTGTCAAGTCAGTATATTTGTAGTCTAAGCGCGTAGACTGCTTGCTCCAATTTTAAGCGACAAAACAGCTAGCTTGAGTTAACTTCTGCAAAAAGATCTTCAAATGTATTTTTAAATGTTAGGCAGAGTTTTCACACGTTATACTCTGGTGGCACGGTCAGGTATATCAACACATTTCCCAGGATACGAATATGTAATTACGCGATAACCTGGAGAGCAAAAGACAAAGCGTGGAGTGGCGACATCAGTCTTCTCCAGCGAAGAAGAAGAAAGTCAAAAGTCAGTCCTCCCCCAAGAAAATGATATTGACGTTCTTCGGGGACATGAAGGTTCCTATTGTGGAGCATTTCCAAGCACCAAGAGTCTCTTTAAAGTCTGTGTCAAGTTACCAAATGTGCAACACCTGTAGCATTCCATGTGACGCTCGGGCATGGCGTGAGTCCTAGTGCATGCGCCAGTGGCACTGCGGCGGAGTGTTCTTTCAGAGATGCGCGTCCTCCGGACTGCACCGCTATCGTGAATACCCAAAGCTAATCTGCACGGGCAGATTCATGACACGTACAAGTTATCTTACGTTCATGGTTCAACTTCTGAGATTCAGATCGAGTTCTAGGTCTTATTTTTTTTTTTTTTTAGAACTGGTTGTTGGTTCGACTCTTAAGAAATTCAAGCCTTACAAAGAGCCATTTTTAGTTTAGCAATAGTAGTAGTCGGAAATCTCATTAAAAAATGCTTCTAGTAGTGAAGTCTTCACAGTTCACAGGACTTAGTATTGCACCGAGGGCTGAAGAGAGATGCGTTCCACCACAGCCATCGTAAGTCAAAAATATTATATGTGGAACCACCATGTTGAATCAATTAGCCTGTATTAGTTCATCTTCGACTAGCCTACCCAGAAGTCTTTTCCTGCAGAAGACATGCTTTTGAATTAAAATTAGCTCTTGAAGCACACAAAAGAAACCTGCGGTAATGCGCTGTACAGTACACCGATACACAAGGTAACTTTGTGAGTTGCGGGAGAGAGTGAGGCATCGTGCGAGGTGAGTGATCCGGGCATTGTCCGTGTACTTCTGGGTGTTGTCCAAACGTCCACGTATGTTGTACGCGGTTATGCTGGCCTGCCAGCGATGCCTGTCTGCGACTTTTAAATATTTCCTAAATATTTTACACTTTTTAGCGTATCACAATCGTTATCGCAGCCTCAAAAAAATCGTACGTCGGGGAGCACCTGTACTACTACTACTACTAACTACAAGCGCCAAACCGCATCCAACAATTATAAAGATTTAAGACATAAAGACAACTGGTACTTTCACGTTAAAAGTAAGTTAAAAGGTAAAGAAAGAGGTATGGGTCATCACGTAGCACGAACAGAATTGCACAGACTGGCACTATCTTCTCAACAAATGCTCATAACTCAGACCTGTTCGAGGTGTGCTCATTAACACACACACACACACACACACACACACACACACGCACGCACGGACACACACACACACACACACACACACTGTCTTGTCCCACCTTCTGATT
>JAQLOM010161565.1:0-12236 GCA_030068315.1 Chrysichthys thysi
AGATGGTTTGACTTGTTGAAGCTGTTGGAAATGAAGCCATGGGTTCATCTGTGGTTGGAAATGCTGATGATTGTTGGATTGTTTGGTCTGGTGCTGGTGAAGATTCAGAAGATCCTGCTGGAAGACATGTTGAATGAGCACCTTTACTTGTAAACAACACTGTAAAAAATGCTAATAATTCAAAATACAAAACTTTGTGGAGTGCTGGTTTATGATCCAAATGCAAGATGCAATTAAAAGGTAGTCTCTATGCAAAGTAACTATTTAAATTGATAAACAGTATATAATAGATCAGCATCATCTCTTTTATACGTTAACCATTTGAGTTTTACGGTTTAAAAACCAGTGCCCTTCACAATTATAAGGACACCCTATAAAGATTTGTAAAAACGGTTTAGAAACAATGCACTTTTCGTGAAGCAGCTTTATCTTTCTCTGAAAAAAAAATCTATAAAAACACTTAAACACTTAAAAAACACGCTTATTAATTATAGAGAGTGTATTAAAAAGTAAAAATTGATTTTTCTGGTCAGAAAATTTATACTTTCATCACTTGGAAAATAAAAGCATTATGGAATGGTTGTTGATTAAGGAAAAGCACTCGCGCTTTTATTTTCCAAGTGATGAATGTATAAATTTTCCAACCAGAAAAATAATTTTTTACTTTTGAGTACACTCTCTGTAATAATATAAGCCTGTTTTTTTTTAAAAAAAGTGCTTTTTAAATATATTTTTATTTTCTACTTTTTAGTCTTGAATGAGTCTTGTAATTGATTTTATCACTAAAAACCCGAAGTCAAAAGCTGCTTCCTATCAAGGATGAGTGGTAACTAACTAACTAACTAACTTGTTAACTAACTCGGGTTTTTGGACCAACAGCCTGACTAAAGCAGTCTTTCTAAAAACGGTTTTCGGTGTACTGTTGGGGACGGCCAGGTCGACAAATGTATAGGGCACTTTGCCGAGCCAGGTCGTTACTGGGAGGCAGTAGAGCCAAAAAACCCAAAAAGCAATTATGACGCTCTTGGTTCTTTGCATTGATTAAACAGATGACGCTCAGATTAAACAGATGACGCTCTTGGTTCTTTGCATTGATTACATCTAACTGTTCCCAGCGCCATCTATTGGTGAAACATGAAACTTTTTTCCCTCATCAAAATTTTGATTACTTAATTATGATAGATTAAGGAAGTAATTTATACTTTTGATGATTGAATATTGTATTGTCATCAGAAGCAACCAAGTATGCAAAGTTTGAAGGAAATTGGATCATGGGAAGTGAGTTAAAAATTGATTACAAAATTTGAACCAGACAAACAAACAAGAAGTGAAGTTTATATAAGCATGGTAATAATAATAATAATAATAATAATAATAATAATAATAATAATAATAATAATAATAATAATAATTAAAAGAGAAACATCCAACTTTTCATTGGAATAAACTTATTCAGAGAAAAACAAATCTCTCATCAAGAAATAATTATTTTCAACAAAACACAACACTGAGTTTTCTCCTATAACATTTTACAGTGTTGGAGAATACAAAGCAGGGCACCTGAGACCACTCATCTTTACAGAATCCAGGGTCCTCGACCTTCTCTCGTGCACTCTACTCTTCAGCTCACCCCACAGGTTTCAGCTCAGGGCACTGACATGACCAAAGCCGAAGCCTGATTTTGTGCTCAAGGAACCATTTTTAAGTGGATTTGAACTTTATGCTTCAGATCACTGTCCTCCTGGAAGATCTGACAACAACCCAGTTTCAGTTTCCTGACAGAGGCAGTCAGAGTTTGATAATATAATAATAGCCCCATAATATATAATAATATAAATATCACAGAACCTGCACCATATTTTACAGCTACAGGGATATGGTTCCTTTCTCTATAGACATTATTCTTTTTATGCCAATCCCACCTTGAGTGTTGATTGCCAAAAAGCTCCATTTTAGTTTCATCAAACACTGATCCAGTCAGCTGTAGCGGTGCTTTGCAAACTCCAAGCGCATACGTTTTCTTCTGGTATAACCTCCAAATAATCTGTTGGCATGGAGGTGGCATCTCATGGTGGTTTTGGAGACTTGGCAACACCAAGATCATACTTTTTCTTGTAATTCTTGTAATTTTCTCATTCTTGTAATTTGCTCTCTTACCCTCATCACTGTAAGTGAGGGCATAATAATTTTGCATCCTCTTCCAGGAAAGTTTGTAACAGTTCCAGTTGCTGAGCACTTTTTTTTTTTTACAACACTTTACTTAACTCACTGTTTCTGTCTATTTGTCTGGTACAAATTTTGTAATCAATTTTTAACCCACTTCCCATTAACCTATCGACTTGAAACTTGGTAGACATGTGCTACTCCCATGACAATGCATTTTAAAGCAAAAATTTTTGGGGGAAAATTCAAATTTTAAAAAACCGTTAAATGTCTACTCGTGAATCTTAAGTGATCGAGAAAAATAAAGTATGCAGTCGGATAGAGTTGGGGATGCAGATTATGAATGTGAAAAAAAAGAGATTGTTGTCTATTTCATTACCCAGTGAGGAGTGTTGTTTTTAAATTTCATAGAAATGAAATTTTTATGAAGATTATTATTATTATTACTGCCCTAACAGTAGAAATGGGCATTTTCAGGTGAGCAGCTATTCTTTAAAGATTTGAGTTTGCTCGTTTTTGCAGTGTGTGATGAGACTACTTCACCAAAAGTTGGATTTAAAACAAACAAACAAACCCCCCCCCCCTTTTTTTCCCATTAATCTTTAGCAGGTGTTCCAATAATTGTGGCGGGCCCTGTGAATGTTAAAAGATGTCCCCGTACCAATGTGCCAATTCTAAAAATCGAACTAAGCATACTATTCCAAACAAATTATAAACTCCATAAAGAGCATCTCGTCCTCATTTACTTCTCAGTCTGCTGAAATCATTTTTCTTCCTCCTCGTGTGACCTGACCTTGGGATTGCGATAGGTGCAAAATTAAAGTAAGATATTATTATAATTATTCAAGCCACTCACTTTTGTGTAAGTTATATAAATAAAAACAGCCCTAATTTGACACCAAGGACCAAAATCTCCCATGTATCAGCTATTTAATTAAATGATCCGATACCGGATTGTGCATTATAGTACAGTGTTCGGAGAGCAAATATACAAAAAATGATTTTTAAAAAAAATAAAAATAATTTCTACACGCACCTATTGATCATGTTCACAGCAGCAAATACCCCAGAAACGTCTTAAATTGGATATTATTTTACTAAAATTGGGCGAAACTTACCCTGCAGTGTTGCTGCTGGTGTCAGAAGTATGACCGTCAGTATTATTGCACGATGGAGTGCTGGTTTACTTCCCCAAATCACTCCTCCAAAACTTCCCATCCTCATTAAATCAGCTTGTTCGCGCTGACTAAAGCAAGCACGTCTCTTATTTAAGCGCTGTTTCGTCCTTCTCATTTGTATCATCACGCATTGGAAGGAACAAAAGTAGGCTTCGTGTCTTTTCCGACCTCTGAAGTCCAGCAGATAGTGAAGGATGAGTAGCGTATGTTCTGAATGTCATCAAGCAGTAGAGGAAGGTAACAGTCACACCCTGAGTAAACCACTGCAATGCGAACGAGCGTCGAGCGATCACACCCCATGAGAAGCGTACCTAAATGAAGAGTTAATAAATAAACCACTGTAAAAATCCAGCCCTTTTTTTATTATTTTTTTTTTTACATAAGATGCTCTGAGTCAAATTACAAAATTATCCAAGTGAATAGATTTTATATTTTATTCATCTGCAGTAAGAGCATACCAGGGTCCAGAGGTGGATCTGGAGTCTATTAGACCCTCATGGTCCACCAGAGGCGGCTCAGAGACACTACTCTACCGAACTGGGACGTGTTCTAGAGGCAGGAGGAAACCGGAGAACCCAAAGGAAACCTGCATCTGAATTGTATGAGAAGTGTATCTTGGGAATATTTCTGTACAAAGAGTTTTTATGGCTTGTGACTCCTTAAACCTCTTAACGCTTATCCTCGAGTCACACCACGCCGAGATGTTATAACACACGGTAACTTTTGTGTTGTGTGCTTGGAACTGAAGAAACGCCGGGCCGTGCACCACAGTGCAAGTCTCAGGAATCATCAGAGGCAAGTGTTCAGATTCAACACTTTACTGCATCGTGGTTTTGTCATCATTTGCATAGAATTGAGAAATTCTCAGTCAGAGGCGCGGTCACCATTGTAGCATATCGTATCATTTTGAAGCCTGAGGTTGACCACCAGGTTAAAACGTCCCCAAGCCCTCGGCAGTAGAGGCGCCATTTCAAACAGATGTCAGTTTATGGCACACAATATTTCTGTTCTATAAACGGACATTTACTCAGCGCTCATAAATGATTGCGTTAGTCAAACACTGCGAAAGAGCAAGTGATACTGTGATACCACACCTCTGTTTGCTACTTCGATATTGATCTGAATGTGGATCTTGCCTAAGACGGGGAACATATTTCCAGGAAACCGTTCGTTTATTTATATTAAAAACAGAACGATCGCAGTAAGTTCTCTCATATAAACGTCTCGTGAAACTTTTCACGCGAGGGACGCGAACCTATAAACCTGCACTTGGACGCCAGGGTGATTTTAAAATTAGGGAGGAGACACTTCTTGTAGAATACCTTGGCATGAATATGATGAAAGGTCACCGGGAACGTGGCTACTTGGAAAATAGGTGGGGTTTTTTTTTGTTTTTTTAAATGACATCATGCTGAATAAAACGTTGGACCAAAAAAAACACAAAACATTTTTATTTTCTCTCAAAAGCTACTAAATACACGTTTCTGTTCAACTGGGGGGGAATTAAATAAAAAAAAAAAAAAAAAAAAAAAAAAAGCATTAAACCATCGGGGCGAGTCACAGTCTCTCATAATACAGGAAGCGAGTGTCTTTTTAAACAATGACGGAAAAGAGCCCATGTTGCTTTGGGCGTTAACAGTAAACGCTACTGTTCTGCCTGCTTTTCGTCTTCGTCGTCATCCCCAGTTGTCGCGTCCTGTTTCGAAGCTGCCGCTGCTTTCCGCCGTTCTGCCTGCGTTATGGTCATGGGATGCAGCGGGAAGAATCCAGCCAGTCCTGTATGAAACACACAAAGAACCACAAACAAAATATTAACTCATCGTCGTCGTTGTCTCAGGCGTGACCATCGTTCCTAAAGTGATCCACTGACCCAAAAGTTGAGCCACGGGTTTGGTGGGATGAGCTCCACATCCCATCCAGTACTTGATCCTGTCGTAGTTGAAGCTGACGAGTTTCTCGTTGTAGATGTTGGGGAGAGGGTCGTACGATCCCAGCTGCTCGATGTATTTGCCGTCTCGCGCCCTTTTGTTGTAGGCGGCCACTATGCGGTAAAACGGTCTGTTGGTGGCGCCGCCGAGCGCGAGGCGAATAGCCACGTGACCTCCGTGGTACTTTTTGAGCAACAGTGATGCTGTTGAGATCAAACACACACACACACACACACACACACAAACGATGGTTTCATAGATATCTCATACAAACCTGAATGCACACTGAGAACTTTTCTGGAAATAATTTGGAGAACTTTTTCAACCACGTACGAAAGATTCTTTATCTAAAGTCTAAACGCTTTGATTTCATTTAATCATGGGGATTATGACTGCATCATATTCTGGCTGAGATCATCCCTGAAAACATCCTTCCCTCAGAGATGGAATCAGTTAGTTTAGAAACAAATTCAGGAATTTGTCGAGACAAGTCCCATGATGAAATATGATGCGAAGGTCAGGGTTTCATACAGCTCAGTTCGCATGAAATCAGGGCGGAAAAGTATATTTCTACACTTTTTTTTCCTTTTTTTTTTTACACAGTTTATCAGACTGCATGTTTATTGTGAGCGCTGGTTTCATGGTGAGATTTCCTCATCGCTTAAATGTAATGTTGAATTTAACAACACACCAAATTCTTTCATTTAAGACACACAGAGTTCATCTATAAGCCTGTATCTGCCTACCGCAGGCTGTTCAAAAGGTTAGAGCCAAATACACCAAGATTTAAGACTAAATCTGTCCCAAATCCCCAACTTTAAATCCTTTCTGATGTGTATGATGGCCAGATGAGTGAATAAACACTTACACAGATGGACCATGGTGCTGTTTTAGTCCTAGAAAAACAAGAGCAGGAGAAATCACTCAATCACAAAGACGTCAAGATATGAAAACCATTTCACAAATTGCAATAGATAGATAGATAGATAGATAGATAGATAGATAGATAGATAGATACATACATACATACATACATACTGTCTAGAGACCTTACACTAATGCTAGGAACAAGCCTGCTAACTGCTACATGCTAACATAAAAACCCACTTAGCAACCTAGCTAACTTCCTCATCACGAACATTTTATTATTTTCTTGATAAATATTGACTCACTCTATATGAAAGCTCGGAAATGAATCTCTTGCAGGAGAAACTACGATACGCTTAGCAAAACACAACCGCCGACATCAACGCCATGACACCTACAAGGGCGCCGCCATTTTTTTATTACGTAGAAAACGTGACCGGAAGTTGAATTTAACCTGCAGCTCTCGGTTTTGTCCACATGATGGCGACAATGCACCGTCTTTACACGACCAATAAAAGGACGCTTCTTAATAATAATAATAATAATAATAATAATAATAATAATAATAATAATAATATTTAGAGATTCAGATTATTTGATTACTATTTGAGATTTTAGAAATAATAGGTTATTATTTGAGAATTATGCTGTAAGTGTTATTACATTTTGATGTTTATATATTTTTGTTTTCATGGTTTTATTTTTAAACCGTGTCCATGATTAGGGTTTACTCACTTAAGCGCACGCTGAGATAAAATAGGATTTTTGTAGGAAAACAACAGCAGCAATACGGCCTGTTTTTATTAGACCGAACTTGGGGATTAAAAAAAAAACAAAAAAAAAAACAAACAAACAAAAAAAAACCAAAAGCTACATGGCAAACCAAATGCATCCTACATGGTGAATTGAGTGAGCATGATCATCTCAGAGAGGCCATTTATTCCACTTGTGGCTCTTTAGGAAGTAGAATCATGTGTGACAGGCCTGTTAGTGATGCTCCAGATGACCAGATGATGCAGCGGAGGAAAGCAAAAGTGCCATTTTGACAGAATGCATGTGGGGAGAAATTCTGGGTATTATTATTTATTATTATTATTATTATTATTATTATTATTATTATTATTAGTCTTCTGACACTTAATCCTGTTCAGGTTCGCAGGGGGAAGCTGGAGCCAATCCCAGCTGACCTTGGGTGAGAGAGAGGCGGGGTTACACCCTGGGCAGGTCACCAATCCAATCCAGTGCAGGGCGACACACAGAGACAGACAACCGTTCACACTCACATTCCATTCAGAGTCTCCAATCAGCCTAATCCCCTCTGTGCATGTCTTTGGACTGTGGGAGGAAACCAGAGAACCCGGAGGAAACCCACAGGGACATGGGGAGAACATGCAAACTCCACACAGAAAGAAAGGCGCCCATGGCGACCTCGGGGATCGAACCCAGGACCTTCTTGCTGTGAGGCCACAGTGCTGACCACTTAGCCACCATGCCAATTATTATTATTATTATTATTATTATTATTATTATTATTATTATTATTATTATTATTATTATGCCTTCCTAATTACTTTTTGGATGATTGTGGAGCATGTCTTCAGACCTCAGGGCACCAGGACATGTTTAAAGTCAAAGCAGTTCCTGAGTTCCTGTTGACTGTGAGAAGCAGACTATAATATGATTCCTAGAATGACATTAATTTAAAATCCGTAAAGTCCTTGAGGGTGTTTATAATTTTGTCACAATATATATTTTTTCTTTTAAACAGGAGGAATGATCCACTCCATGGCATGCAGATATGGGGAAATAATCAGCTGCCGGCTCGATCTGCAGCTGTCAGAGGTGTTATAGAAAATTTATCCTTAAGACCTTCGGAAACCATCAGATGACTACATGTAAGATGATAAATATACATGGTGTAGCTTTCCAGTAAAAGACAAAAAATGCAAGCCAGAATCCTGACAAAATACAGTGCACAATGATTAACCCTGAGAAACCCAGAGCACCTTAGAATAGGAAAAATATCTCCATTGGTTAAAATGATGATCCAGACTCACAGGAACCAAAAACTTTCTTTAATGAACCTGTTCTGACTACATGTTATGAAACGGTCCTTATGAGGTGTATGAAAGGTGAAATAAAAGTTAGGGGCAAATGTGACAAGGGTGTGGGGGTGGGGGTGGGGGGGTTGTCCGGGGTTAAAATGTAAAAGTATTTTAAAAGGTCAAAGTATTGATTTTACTAAAATACATGTGAGAATAACAACAATGAAATAACCTAGATTTAGTCACTAATACAGACTGCTGAAATAACAGATTGCTCTTCATAACTGATTCTGTATTATTATTATTATTATTATTTATTATTATTATTATTATTATCTAACAATCTTTTGGTGTTTTTTTTTTTCTTTTCTTTCTATCTTTGTTTTTTTTTTTAATCTTACCCTTTGAGCTTGAGGAATATTAGTTCTATTGTTGCTGTTGTTGTTGTTATTGTTGTTGTTATTGCTGTTGTTATTGTTGTTGTAGTTGCTATTGTTGTTGTTATTGCTATTGTTGTTGTTATTGCTGTTGTTGTTGTTGTTGTTATTGCTGTTGTTGTTATTGTTGTTATTGCTATTGTTGTTGCTGTTGCTATTGTTGTTGTTGTTGTTGTTATTGCTGTTGTTGTAATAGTAGTACAGTTGTTGTTGTTGCTTTGTTGTTGTTGTTGTTATTGTTGTTATTGCTATTGTTGTTGTTGTTATTGCTGTTGTTGTTGTTGTTGTTGTAGTTGTTGTTATTGCTACTGTTGTAGTAGTAGTACAGTTGTTGTTGTTGCTTTGTTGTTGTTATTGTTGTTATTGCTATTGTTGTTGTTGTTATTGCTGTTGTTGTTGTTGTTGTTGTAGTTGTTGTTATTGCTATTGTTGTTGTTGTTGTTATTGCTGTTGTTGTTGTTGTTGTAGTTGTTGTTATTGCTACTGTTGTAGTAGTAGTACAGTTGTTGTTGTTGCTTTGTTGTTGTAGTTGTTATTGTTGTTGTTATTGTTGTTGTTATTGCTATTGTTGTTGTGGTTATTGTTGTTGTAGTTGTTGTTATTGCTACTGTTGTAGTAGTAGTACAGTTGTTGTTGTTGCTTTTGTTGTTGTTGTTGTTGCTATTGTTGTTAATTTTATTATTGTTGTTGTTGCTGTTGCTATTGTTTTTGTTGTTGTTATTGCTGTTGTTGTTGTTGTTATTGTTGTTGTAGTTGTTGTTATTGCTACTGTTGTAGTAGTAGTACAGTTGTTGTTGATGTTGCTTTTGTTGTTGTTGTTGTTGCTATTGTTGTTGTTAATTTTATTATTGTTGTTGTTTGTTATTGTTGTTGTTGTTGTTGTTGCTATTGTTATTGTTGTTATTATTGTTGTTGTTTTTGTTGTTATTGTTATTATTATTGTTGTTGTCTTTGTTGTTGTTGGTGCTGCTATTGTTATTGTTGTTGTTCTTTAAAAACGCATCCTTTACTGTAGGTTTATGGAGGTTCCATGAGAGTAATGGATAAATAGTACGATGTATTTTTCATTCCTAAATAATAAACTGCGTAGTGTTGGTGTGTGTGTGTGGGGGGGGTGGTGTACGTGAAATAAAACCCTTCCAGTGTGCTGTTCATCGGAAAACGAGCACCTCCCTGGCGGTAGCAGTCACTCTGCGTCCTCGCGCCACGCCGTCGTTGATTCTCTTCCTATAACCGAAGCACGCGGTGTGTTCTTATCCTGTACTAGCTGGAAGACATTTGGACCGTATTTTTCTCCACACATACCGTAGATGTCGGGTGTATAACAAAATGCCGAGATGCATTAACATCCTCAGGGTTTTTGTGTTTTTTTTTTTTCTCTCTCTCCAAAATTCTATCACTCTGTCATTGTTCCGCTCTACTTTCACCTCCGTAATAACATTTAAGAAGCAATCTCTGACACACCTAGCCTCACGCGGTTTAAGTCATTTGGCCTGAAGAAACGTAGCGATGGAATCAGCGCGCTCGTGTTTAAATGCACAGACGTGGCCTGGAGGTGCTCAGAAACAAATCACCAATGGCCCTGATCCACTTTAAAAGGCTTTACGCACTTGAAAGGGCTTTTGGAGACAGCCAGATTGGACGAACGCTGCCTTTTAAGATGGACACTTTGAGCTGCACGGCCATCCAGACAGCTCCGGCAGACGATAGTCATACTTCATTAGAGGGAAAGCGCCCTTGGTCCTGTGTCTGAAGAGGGCGCTTCACTCTCCCCGGGTCACGCTCCTGAGAGCAGGACCAGATCGGGAGGTCAGGGTACTGCTGGAAGTGTTGTCCATCAGGTGGCGTCATGGTTAAACGTGTTGAGGGACGAGCGAGCACTTTGTCTTGAAGTTGTTCGTGTGTAGCAGCGTTAATAGTAACACTGAAGAATCCTTCAAGGTGATGAGACGACATCTAAACACACCGATACTCATGATGAAGGTGTAGATGTCATTTACTGATAAAACTGTTTGGGTTTTGTTTGGTCTTTTTAAAGAATTGTCTCTGTCTTTTTTGTCTTTTTTTTTTTCTTCTTTTTTTGAGGGAAAATTGCCATTTAAAACCCTTGCAAGGACTTCAAAAGGGGTAATCAGGAACTCAGCAGGGACTTAATTTGGGTCAGTGGATCTTGATACCAGTTTAATTTCCGTGCAGTAGGCCTACTGGAAATTGTGCCTAGTGTAGCCGTAGCTCCGTCTAGCTCCACTCTTGGAACATTTATGTCTTTTAAGGGTGTGGGCTTCTGACTTAGGCAAACGTAGAAGCTTTTTAGGAGGCTAAGAACGTGTGATGAACCTTTTCAGCAAATTTTCAAAAGTGTACAAGGGTTAAACACGTGACCAGTTCTAGGTATTAAGAAGAAAATAATCAGGTCACTGATGAGGAGAAAATTTCTCCTGGTGGTTCACAAAATGTACAAGCGCTCTCCACTTGGCCTGCAGCAGAACCTATCGAGGTTCCAAGGTGAGTTATTTCAAATATGCTAAGGCTGCTGAACCTTCCAAAGAACCTTTAAAGAGTGCACCAAACATCAAGACGTCAACTTCACGACAGGTTCTACGGAAATAACGAGCAATACTTTGGAGTTTGTTCCAGACACCACCAGCGAAGACACTCACACTTGAGTAAAAGGTTCTGTAGGAGATACGGGAAGCTAAGAACCTGGATCGGTACAAAAAAAAAAAAAGAGCTTATTTTTAATATGCATTTGGAAATGTTTTAAACAATTTTTTTAGGAGGAGCAAAAACAAATTTGTCTTTTGAGTATTCGTTGGATAATTACAGCTTCGTAGCATTCAGAGAATGGTTCTGCTAGAAGACCGGAAAACACTAAGGTGTACTGCGGGTTCTCGGAAGAACCTTTCAAGGGCAACCAAAGAGCCTTTAAAGGTTCTAAGAGTGTAGAAATCGTTTTCTGTCTCGGTGGTTTGCACGCTTTTTGGTTTATTTATTTATTTATTTATTTATTTATTTATTTATTTATTTCTAAGCGGTTCCTCAAGGGTTCTCCAATGCTTCACTGGACAGTCGAATGTCCCTATAAGGTGAAACCTTTTCTGATTGAATAATTTTGATATGTTTGTGTGTGTGTGTGTGTGTGTGTGTGTGTGTGTGTGTGTGTGTGTGTGTGTGTGTGTGTTGTTCCTCCTATTATTAAAACTTTAATTCACAGTAACAAATGATAACTATTGACCAAATTAGTGCTTATGTAAAAGCAGTGATAGAAAGAACAAATAAAACGACTTTTAAAAATCAGAAAAAAATCAGAATCTATGATTTTCACTTTACTTGCACACACGGGTGACTGATCTGAGTACACTGTATTCCTGGCTGTGTTTAATATAATTAAACTTCATGGTTTCGACCGATGACAATAAATATTTCCATTTTATTCTCAAGAAAATGGTTTGTTTAAACAAAACTTGTCTGTGTTCAAAGCTTCGCCGTGATGCCATCGCTCATATACAGTGGTGCTTGAAAGTTTGTGAACCCTTTAGACTTGTCTACATTTCTGCTTAAATATGACCTGAAACAACATCACATTTTCACACAAGTCCTCAAAGTAGATAAAGAGAA